>SNQJ01S0056136.1:50287-68688 GCA_010110895.2 Picea sitchensis
CAAGGCACTAGTCTAAAACTAAAACGTTGAGTCTTTTATGTTCAACACAATCTTTCAAACTTTCTTGATTTGAAACCCTAACTAACCCTAGCGTTTCTACTAACCCTAGTCTGTTGATGACGTCTTGCCTTATTTGAACTTTTGTTTGGACTAAAAGTTGCGGCTGACTCATCCCTTGATAGCCATTGAGGTGTTGAGCAATTTCATTGTGCAAATTAGCAAAACGTTCACCTTTTTGCCTAGCTAACCTAACCCTAACTAGCTAGTGACGTCACACCTATTTTGAACTCCTATTTAGCTTAAAACGTTGTGATCTTGTCACCTAGCATTTGGCATTGATGTGTAGCATATTTTCATTGGCTTAGTGTTCAAAACGTCTACCTCCTTGCCCAACAAAACTAACCTAGAACAAGCTTGACGTCACCCTAGTAGCATAGTGACGCAGCAACAATATTGGTGTATGAGCATATTTATTGCATTGTGATATAATAAGGATTGATTTTATACATTGAATGCAAGTATCATTTTGTACTTATTGAAGAAGTATTATAAGCCTTTTAGCTTTAATTGCAATCATTGACTTCGTCAATAATTACATTCATTATTGCTCATATGTATTAAAGATAGTCATTGATATATTAAAGTACTAATCACTGTATGCACATTTTAGTTCCATTTGCCTTGTCTCGCAAACAGGTGCTCTTTCAGTGAAATATCTCTTCTTTGACTATCCTTTGGGTAGTAATCTGTGAAGGGAAAGCTTACCTCAACCTTTGAGCCTTGAACCTTTGATCCTTTCCTTCAAACACCCCAGATTACTAGGGACGTCTCCCTTGGGATTAGCCACCCTAAATAGAAAGAGCTCCCCATCGAGGCGACAATGGGTGGGGAAGCTCCTGTTACGCCAGTTTGAGCCTTGACTTCAAGCTACTTAAACCTTTCCTACAAACTGTGCGATAACAAGATACACTTGTGAGAGAATTTTGGTGAGAGACCAAGGTCGGAGATAGCAAAGAAGGACTTTTTCTAGTGTGAGGAGTCAAAGAAGGACTTTTGCTTACACACGTGGGAAGATCTCACTAGTTGGGTGAAGAGATTTCATCCAAGTGTTGATGCAAAGAGGGTTGGATCACGAAGGACCGTGATTCAAGATCTTGCATAGGTGGAGAAGGAATTTCATTTAGAGATCATATAGTTCAAGGAGAAGAGAGAGCAGAGGCAGTCACAGGTGGGTTTCAATTGATAGAAGCCAGAAGAAAGTGTAGCGCTGTAAGAAAGTTGCTGTACAGAGTTTCGTACATGTACGCGGGTCTCGGTGGAGACATTCACATAAATACACGGATTTGCTGAATGAAAGGCACGTACACCTTGGGAAATGTGCTGACGCTGGGTTGTACAACAACAAAGACATTTCCAGGTTTGTCTGTAGTGTATATTCTCTTAGTGGGCCATTTTCCCTGTTACGAGAGCCCTGATTTGACCATAATAAAAGCATTTTGAGTACTGGTTTTCCCTCCGGGGTTTTTCCAGGGGTTTATACCCGAAAATATTGGTGTCTTGTGTGTGAGATTTTGGTTTCCTTATTTATGCTTTTGCTGCATGTTTAGTTGATTACTCAGCTGTGCTTTTTAGTAGATAACTGATTTTGTTTTGAGCTAACTGCCGAGTGTTGGGTTGAAGTAGTGGTAATATGAACAAAATAAGTCCAAAGTTCTTTCTTTGTTTAAAGATTTTAAGAAAGAAATAGTGGTCCAAAGTGGTAGGCGGTTGAAAGTTATTAGGACAAATGGTATCGTGAATATACTTCTAGAGTCATTTGGACAAATGGCAAGGTGAATATACTTCTAAATATTTTGAAAAGTATTAGAAGGTGCATGGGATTTGTTACATCTCAGATTCACTTAAGTGCACCCTATATTTTCTCGCAAGATGTGGTCAATCATATGAGTAGATTATGTGCATCATTGTATGATGATGAGCCAAAAGTGTGGTTATCCTTGTACTCACATATTGTATTGGCCATGCTTAGATGATTTATGTAACAATGAGGGACCTAGGTGGTATCTCTAGACCCCTTGTGGTTGGTCATGGCTTGTCCTTTTAGTCCCCATTTCAAGATATGCCTTGCTCTTATGGCTTCGGCTAACTATCCCTTGGTGGCAGTGTCTCATCATCATGTTAGTCATTTACGATTTGGGTAGGTATGCGAGCGTCTTGGGATAGATCTACTAGGACACACGATCTAGGGGGACTTATAGGCTCTCTCACTTCTTTGTAGGTAATGTAAAATATTACTCATGTTGTAAAAGTATTCTGGAGATGCTCACTTAGTTCCATAAATCTTGAGGCAATACACGTATCCAAGGCACCGATCACATCATCCAAGGCACTTTGGGACTATTTACACTCACACGGGTCACCTCATTGCATGCCACGTCACAGATGCTAGAGTGCTCTCCTCATTCATCACTTTTTGAGCTATTTGTTACTTGATTTGAGGGTCGTCCTCACTCATGTGGACGTCACACTAGCTATTGGGGTTCTTATGACCCATTTTTGATTTGTAGGGTCACTTTCCATGCTTTGTGGAGGTATCTTTGATTGGGATATGGACATGGTCATACCTTGGAGGCATGTTCTGAGGATTCGTTAGCATAATTTATGGAGTCGTCCACTTCTTGGGGTCTTATTCACTCATTCCATGAGGTCGTTCCACCTATGAAGGTTAGACGTTGACTTATTCTTTGCTTGGGATGCTTTTACACCATGATTTGAGGCTTGGACTATGCATTTTCAATGGAACGTTGAGTTTCTACACCAAGTCAACCTCTCTTTTGTGGGGCAGCCCCTTTCTCTTGAGGGTTTTATGTACGTGTGGCATGTTTTACTTGTATTTTGACTTAGTCTCCTTCATTATGTGGATGACAAGTCATTTTTGTAGATCTCCTAGAATAAATTTAGGGAGATTAGAAAATAATAAAGAATGAGAAGGATGTAGAAGCTTCATCTATAAATAAAGGTTCTCCTATCATTCCAAATTGTTGTTGTTGTTGGATACCATTTGAGAATACAATTTGTTGAAGATCTAACTATTAGGGGTTTTGGTGTTAATTCTTTGAGCTCTCTCTTTCAAGATCAATCCATTGAACGGTTACTATACCACTTGGAGAGAAGACGTTTTAGGGTTTGTTCCTTCCTTCCTTCTCTTGTTAGCTTGGGTAAGTACTCAATCCTTTGCTTGGTTTTTCCTCTTGGTTCCTTGTTAAGGATTTTAAGTATTTTATTCAAGTTATAGTTGATCTTGTTGGTGAAGATTTTTTCCCTTGTGGAATACCTTTTTGTAGGGCCTTTGTTTTCATAACTTATCTTGATTAGATAAGATATTATTCTATGTAATGTCCCCATTTTTGGACATTACTATATTACAGAGTGTTATGCCTACCAGAGTAGCCATATGGGGGTGACAATGAGTTCAGGAGATATTGAGGGGTTTTATTGGGCCCAACTTGCATCGTTCATCATATTTCATCATCAGGATCCATTCCGCACAACTTGGCTTTGGTTTCATTGCATTCCGACGATTTCCATAATTTTGAGTTATTATGGAGCATATTTTAATTAATTTCACTAAGGAGGTCATTTTGGGCATAATACTTGGAGAAACCTCTTAGTGTAATAGCTCATCGGAATCGGGAGGAAGAGCACTACATGATAAGATGATGAGAAGTGACTTTCAGTGGTCGGAGAAGCCATAAGGACAGATAAATCACTTTTTAGAGGTAAAATGGTTAATTAATTAATAAAGTGATTTAATTAAGGAATAATAAATAAAGTAAAAGTCACTTGGAGAGAAAAGGTGAACAGGGGGGATAAAAGAGAGGTAAGGGCCTCTATTCTCTCATTATRTTGATTATCATTTTGATGTCTGGYTTCTTGCTAGAGAGCCCATGATACTTGGGGGTTTTGAGGGTTTTGACTGAACAAACCCTAGAGATCAGCTCGGTGGTGAAAGATTCCACCTTTCCTAATCCAAGCTTGGCCAAGGAGGTGAAAGATTCCTCCCTCACCATTCTAGTTTAGTTCTATTCAACCATAGGTTTTGTTTTTACAGTGAAAGAAGAGTCAGGGTGCAAATCTGGAGATTTCCTGTAGAGAGGGCATGTTGTGAAGGAGAAAACAATTCAATTTGGATTCAGAGAGTTGGATCTAGTAGAGATCTTGTACCAGGAACATTTTCCATCCCTGGGGTTATATCTTCTTGGCATTATTGGGGTTTTCATGCTCCATATTTATTTATTTTCATAGCTGGGCGAATTATTGCTTGAGGGACCATATTCAGAGGTCAAGAGCTTCATTTTTGGAGTTGGGTTGAGCATTTATTTCTTGGGGCTGAAGTGTACTCACCTTGGGCGAA
Organism: Picea sitchensis; assembly: GCA_010110895.2. Lineage (NCBI taxonomy): Eukaryota > Viridiplantae > Streptophyta > Pinopsida > Pinales > Pinaceae > Picea > Picea sitchensis. The sequence continues at coordinate 54,702 of SNQJ01S0056136.1, forward strand.
TTTTGGAGAAAGGTTTGAATGCCATCCCTTCAGAAAATAGATTGATCAGTGGCTGGGCGAAATTATTAGAGCAGGGCGAATTATTGGCACTTGGTAGCTTGGTTATCATGTGGTAGATTGCATTCTTGGAGGAGATCTATTTTGGGTACCCTTTGGAGGGTTTCTAGAGTTGGTTTGTTGCAGATTTTTAGTGTTTGGAGCCTTCTACATCAGCCATATAATTTTGTATCAGATTTACATCAGATCTGTTAACCCATGTATTGAGGTTAGCAAATTAAATAATAAAATCATATTTGAGTTATTTTGGCTTCATTGTGTATTGGAGTTTCTTAGTATTGTTTCCAATGCATTTCTTGTGTAATTTACATGTCATTTCATGCCCAACAACCACCATACATAAGAAACAAAACCAATGATGAAAGCTACAACCATATGTATGCAAAGTGTTTGACAAAACACTTCAACCAGCCAGCTGCAAATAAACATAACAAGAAGCATAAATTCAGGACAACCACTCATTGGGAAGGGATTAGGTGTTGCATATGATGTGTTTGACATAATATTGAACCCTTAAACTTGAGATAAGTGGGACAGCAAGTATTGAAGTGATTTCAAGAGAGTTGAGGGCTTGTATACCAAGTGTTTACAAAATTTCTCAACCACATTAATCTGATATTTACATCAGATTTGGTTGGGAACATTACATTCTACCCTAGGGGTTCTAATCTCTTAACCCTAAAAATCCAAAATCTTTTATTTTTGTTTGTTTAGAAAGAAATCTAACGGTGAAAAATCAAAGAAAAATCTTAATTTGGATTTCTTTCCTAGTCTAGTGCATAGATAATTGATTATTTCACTTCCTAGATTAGTTTTATTAAGGGTTTGTGCTAAATTGTTTATCTCTAACCCTAAAAAGGAAAAACAACCTGATCGAATTGTGCTTCACGGTGTTATCTAACGTTTTGTGGGGTGATTTAAGGATTTCTCTAATCTGGAAAATACATAACAACAATAAAAATTCAGGTTTGGATAAACCCTAAGGCTAGGGTTGGGTGCTTAAAGGTTCATATTTACTCATACCTACCTTATATTTCATTTTTAGATTGTTATTACAAGTTTACCTTACATATCTAGTGGTGAAGTTGATCTCCTAACTGCTTATAATCGTTCATTTGTGGGGTGATTTAAGGATTTCTCTAATCTGGAAAATACATAACAACAATAAAAAATCAGGTTTGGATAAACCCCAAGGCTAGGGTTGGGTGCTTAGGTTCATATTTATTCATACCTACCTTATATTTCATTTTTAGATTGTTATTACAAGTTTACCTTACATATCTAGTGGTGAAGTTGATCTCCTAACTGCTTATAATCGTTCATCTGTCATTTGGAGATCTTATTGGTGAATTCTAGTGCTAACATTGGAAAATCTACTGGGGGATTCACCATCTATTTTATCAAGTGCATGTTTAGTTCATTGTTACGTATCTTAGAACTTGATTCTAACATTTGTTGGGCTGCTACTTCATAGCATATATCTTTCCCTAGTAAAAATATCCAAGACGTCTTGCTTTCAAGTGGATTATCTCTCTCTTGTGTGTTTTATTCTTTACTTCAAATCTGAAATTTCTGCATTAATTTATCATAAAATCAGATTTAGAAGTTGTGGACAGCCATAAGCTTGTCCTTGTTCTAGTATATAATTGATTGGTAATCAAACCACACATTGCACCATTGATTTATGTTAGTTGATTACACTCTTTGTGCCCTAAAGTAACTTAAAAATGGTTTTTACCTCTTTGAAGTTTCATTTGTTGTGTGATAGTCATTTAATTGCAAATTTGAAGTTGTTCATTTTGTTTATCTTCCATATCAGATTTGGCGCACACATCCACTAGCTCCTAACCCACTTTCTCAAGTGGATATATTGGTGGTTTATGCTATTATTTATAACTTGTTATCTTTCAAGCATCTAATCACTTATTGGAATCATTGTGCATCTAGTTGTTATACATTTTGTGGATTCTCTGAAACAAATCATAAGATTGCATGGTAATTAATTCACTAAGAGGTTTACTTAATCAAATAGGGATACCCCCCTTGACTTTTAGAAGCTGGCCTAAAGTGAAGGGGAAATTGTATTGAGGTGACAATGGTGCATTTCCAATCTTGTTGCCTCAAGTTAGCACCTGTGTTGGGACTTTTCACAAATTGTTTCTTGCAATAGAATTGGGTGGCGAAGAGGAAGAATCCCCCAATAGTTGAAATGGCTAGGTACATGTTGAAGGGAAGAGGATTGCCCAACAATTTGTGTAGAATAAGTCAACATGTCAGTGTATGTGTTGAATAGATCGTTGATAAAAGCAATTGAAGGGAAGACCACTAAATTGGTGTGGTTAGTGAAGAAGCTTGATATTCAACGAATTAGAATTTTTGGATGCAAGGCCTTTGTGCAAGTTCCTAAGGAAAAGAGGAATAAGTTGCATCGTTATGGGTGGCAACAAGTTATCAAAATCATAGATAAGATCATTTTATTAATGTCCAACAAATGACCACAAAAGTATGTCAATGAGACTGTTGAGTCTGAAGGCGTCGTCTCGATACAATGTGGGAGCGCAAAAATAGTGCCTATAAAAGCAAGATGCAAAATGTAAAATACTGATCTAAGCTAAGACATGAAGACTGAACATTAATAATGAAGAGTAGATCTGGTGAGAAAATGTACAAGGAGAGTGGATCTAGAATTTGGAATACAAATAATCATGTGTATCAGGGTCTACTAGAGCTAGCTCCCCTAACATCCAAGGTCGAGTGGAGGAAACTTTGGAGAGAAGACTGTTTGGAAGAGAAGTTGGAAGAAGATTTGTATTACGTTAATGTGTTGTTGCTTGGAAGAAGTAATGTGCCACTGAGGCTTGGAATGATTTTTCTTGATGATGTGGGATTTGGAACAACAATGTCGCTAGGGTGTTTGGGAAGTAGGGATGGCCCCTTGTGTCCTCATTGATTTGGAATTGGAAGTGAGGTTGTTATTGGTTTGTCTCTTGGCACCTATTGCAGATAGGAGCACTGTAAAATAGGAAGTAATCGTCGTAGTGGAGATAGGAAGCTTTTTTTCACTAATAAGAAGATGCTCGTGGATAGGGATGATTTTTTTGATGAACTTGCAAATGCAGTAACAAAGGAGATAGGTGGCAAGGACAACAATGTTACTGAGCTTCCTTAGAATATTACGAAGTTCTTGCATGAATGCTAATGATCAACTACATGAGTGGTGGTTGAAAATAAGCTAGATTAGAAAATGCAACAAGAAAAGGAAGAAGAAGTTGAGGATTTAAAGCCTAGGAGATATCATAGTATTGCATCGAAAATGTTGGAGAAATGTGTGCGTTTTGTTAATTTTTCCCTCATGATCGGGATTGTGTATTATTCTTGATTTAAACCCAATCATGTTCAAGAAAAAAAGAACATTAAGGAATGGAATGTTGCAATGGATGTAGAGTTTGTAACATTTTAGAAGAATTGTAAATTTTTCAAGTCTAGGTGACTGTTGTCCCAATGTTTCTCTCTTTAAATTGTGAGTTTTAAATCTTTTATAGTAATGCAATGCATACACAGATACTTGAAAAACAGAAAATAACACAATTGCAATCACACATATACAAAGACATTTACCCTAGAAACCCAAACCGGGAAAACCAACAACTTGTTTAGAGCCGCACCTCTAATTCTTATTCATCATCCTCCATCATTGTTTACAGTACAATATATATAAGATCCCGCGGCATTCAAAACCCCTAATCCATTGGCCCAGATTAGACTCCAACCCCAATTCCTTAATCAAAATTAGAAAAGCATGGGCTAAGCCACAAATCTTCCCATATACCACAAAACTACCAAAAGTGAAAACCGCTAGAAATAGACGCAAAAACTGCTAAAAATAGATGCAAAAATCGCCCAATTTTTTTTTCGAGGGCTCCGCCTCCGAATCTATGGGGAAGGGGGTTCCGCCCCCCTGTAACCCCTTGGGCAAGGGGCGCTTCGCCCCCAAACCCTAAGGCAAGTGGGCTCCGCTCCCGTGCAACCCCCTGGGTAGGGGGACTCCGCCCCCCTGCAGCCCCCAGACAGGGGGGACTCCCACCCCCCTGTGACCCCCCCGCTACATTGAACACATGGGGTTAGTCATGCAAAGAATATAACACATACCCAACATAAACAACTCAAAACAAAATTTATTTAATAGCAAAAAATTGAATTTTTGAACATTGCATCAATCATACACTAGTTGAAAAATGAATTGCAAAAGAAATAAAACACATGCACATAGATTTATCCTTCAAATTATCTTTTCATTCCTTTGATCAAAGCTTATATGGTGACCTATGCAACTTACTTTGAACCAAGAGCTCTACGGTCAATAAAATCACCCCGAAAAACTGTGTATAGTCATATCTGAGGGTGTACGGCTTTTTCTTGAAGAAAGGAGTGCTACGACAATGGTACGACTTGTATGGCCTGCTGTACTTGTTAGTCACTTCAACAATCTGCTCCTCTTCTTCTCCTTGAATGCACTTTGCCCTCTTCCAACTCTCTTTCTATATTCTCATGTGTGAGATTGACTTCTCCTATCTTGCCCTATTTATGCTTTGAGAGAAGATAATCTTCTCGATCCTAGATGCCACTTATCTTAATCATGAGATGTATAACTAAGATTTAATCCCTAAGCAACTAATGCTCTAGGAATTCTAGAACATTTCATTTAAACTCCCAAGACTAGTTGTCTTCAAAACATAAGATTTTCACTTTTCTTTTATTTTTCAAGTGAAATTACAAGATGGAATTATTTCCCACTTTTCCTAAAGATTACTAAAGAAATGTTTCAAACCTCTTCCTGCACATTCACACTAAAACATGTGCAAGAAGTTCCTTCCCACTTTTCCCAAGGGGTTACTAAAACAATGTCTCAAACCACTTCTTGCATGTTCACACTGAAACATGCGCAAGAAGTTTTTGCTCGAGCTACATTTCTCAACACTCCCTCTTAGCGAGAAAGGAATTCTGCACAATTCCAAGTCTATCTCTGAATGCTTCAAATTTCCCTTTTGCTAAGGGCTTGGTGAGAATATCAACTACCCGCTGATCCGTGGGAATATACTAGAGATTCACTGCTCCCTTTTGAATCATGCCTCGTATGAAGTGATATTTGATCTCTATGTGCTTGGACTTGTCATGAAACATTGGATTCTCAGAGAGTTTGATACAACTTTGATTATCATAGTAATGATTGTGGGGTCGAACTCCTGCTCAAACAATCTTGCAAAGAACTTGCGAAGCTAGATGGCTTCACAACTAGCAGTACTGATTGCCATGTATTTTTGCTCTCTGACCTAAAGTGCTATGGAAGTCTGCTTCTTGCTGAACCAAGATATCATTGTCGATCCCAAGCTAAAGCAACACCCTAAGATGCTCTTCTTGTTTGTTGCATTGCTTGCTCAATCTGAGTCTGAATACCCCTGCAACTTGACTCTACCATCTCCAAGATATCTCAGATCATACTCCATTGTGCCCCTCAAGTATCTGAGCACATGTTTTACTACTACCCAATGCTCTTGCCTCGACTCCACCATGAATTGATTGAAGGTGTTCATTGCAAAACATATATTAGTCTAGTGTTGATCAAATACATCAAGGAACTTGTCAGTTTTCTGTACAACGTGGGATCCACCAATTATGAATCTGAAGCTGTCACCTCCTTCAGATTAGCGATCATGGGTGTGGCCATAGGTTTGTAGTCCTCCATTTGAAACCTCTTCAAGATCTCAACTACATACTTACCTCTCCCAAGGATTATCTCCCTTGGTGTCTACAAAACTCCTGGCCCAAGGAATAATGCATGATGCCGGTGTTCTTCATCTCGAATTTAGCTTCCATGTCTGCTTTGCACCTTGTAATGAGCTTCTTTGCACCTATAAAAAACAAGTGATCTACTACAACACCAAAATGAGTAGATCAATTCCAACAAATATATAATATAAGTTAGGATTTGCTTTGCTTTATGGTGAAGCCCATACTTTGCAGATATTCATCTATTCTGGAATACCATGCTCTTGGTGCTTGCTTGAGTCCATAAAAGGATTTCTTAAGCTTGCAAACATGGGACTCTTTCCCATTTACCTCACTAGACAATCAAAGATGTGGAAATGACTCACCTCTGGGTTCACACCAGTGAATGCCTCCTTTGGTGTCTTGTGTTCCAAGATCCTATGAGGACACTAGTTTTGGATGTAGAATTCCGTGTTGCATGCCTTTGCCCAAAGAAACATTGACAAGTCTTGGTCATGAGTCATTGCCTTCACAACCTCAATGATGAATCAATTCTTCCACTCTGCAACCCCATTCTGTTGTGTGTTGTATGGAATAGTCAACTCCCTCTTGATTCTTGCCTCCTTGTAGAAACCCTCTAACTCCATTGAGGTATACTCACCCCCATTGTTTGGTCTCAAGACTTTGATCTTCTTCCCTGTCTAGTTTTCAACTAGAGCTTTGAACTATTGAAACCTACTAAAGACCTCATCGTTGGTCTTTAGGAAGTAGATCCAGATTTTGCGAGAGAAGTCATCACTGAAGGAAACATAGTGCATGATTCTTGAAATTGATTCTATCGACATCGATCCACAAACATCCAAATGCACTAGGTCTAGAATCTCCTTAGACCTATGCTCACTACTTGGGAAAGCAACCATGGTATGCTTGTCAAGTGTGCACTCTCTGCATACTCCCTACTACTCAATACTGAAGTCTGGAACACTTGTGACAATCTCCCTCAGAAAGGGCATTGCCTTATGATGCAAGTGCCCCATCCTCTTGTGCCACAACTTGTACAAGTTGTCATTGTTATGAACTAGAGCTCAAATAGGTTCACCCTGCAACTTCTAAAGATTATCTTCTCTAACCTCTACTCCTTGTGCTGTATCTGGGCTAGATTCCTTTTGTTTGATGAGGACCTGTTAGTTCTTGAACTCAACTGCATAGCTCTTATCCTCCATAACTGAAACTGAAAGCAAGTTCTTTTTGAGACATGGAATAAATAGAACATCGTCAAAATCTAAAGAGTTACCTGACTCGAGCTAGAAGGGAATAATACCAACTCAAGCTATTGGGTACTTGGCATCATCACCAAGCTCAACCTCTACTTCGAAGTCTTTCTTTGTTAGACTAGAAAATAACTGTCGGGTTGATGTCATATGACGAGATGCCCTGCTGTCCACATACCACACATTCCTAGGAATCGTGTTGGTAGAAAAGCAAGATACCATCGAAAAATCCTTCTCGAACTTGGTAGCAAACTCGTTCATCTGAGTTTCTACAGAGGTTGCTACTTGCTTCTGCAATTGCTTTCCTTTACCCTTCTTATCTGGACACTGTGATGCATAATGACTGTGCTTATGAGTTATGACAAATGAAGCACTTGATTTTACTCAATTCTTTCTTTCCTGGTTGTGAGGTGGACTCCTCACTCTTTCCCTTACCCTTGTTTGGTCCATTACCTCTGCCCTTATTTGTCTGACCAAATAGGGCTAGGTTCTCGTCACCACCTTTCTTGCTGGCCTTTGACTCCATCCTAGTTTCCTCCTGTATATAGTCATCCCACAACTTTTCAAAGTTAGGAAGGTTCTCATGAGCACAAATACCTTTGACAAATGGTTGCCATGAAGCTGGGATTCCATTCAGTGCCATATTCACTAGCTCTGCATCTACAATCTTCTTCCCAACTACTGCAAGTTGATCCCGAATCTACGTGACGTTCATAAGGTAACTGAATTCAATCTGGTCATCTCTATGGATCTCAGTTTGTTTTGCAATACCATCATTTTGTTTTTGTTCTTAGTTTGGTCAAGGCCAACCAAGGCATCAAACATCTCCTCTGCAGTTTTCTTCTCGGATATATGAGGGATCAAATTATCCTTTATGGCTTCCATGATCATCTGCTTGTACTTCACTTTCTTGTTCTTGCGAGGTACCAATTGCTGCGGATCTGTAGTCAAAGACACAACATCCTTGACAATATCCCAGAGATCATTCTCTTCTAATAACAATGTAACCCTCACTTTCCATGACAAGAAATTTGAGGCACCATCCAGTCTTTCCTCAAATATGAGGGTAGCTAAGGCCATCTCTGAGATCTAATGCGCAAACTCCCATATTCGAAAATTAGTGCTTAAAGGAATATTGAACTGTCTAATTGCTGGTCCTTTCCAGCAGTTGATTTACCACTGTAAACCCTTGAGGGTCTTAATTCGAGAAATAGATTTGATACCATATAAATTTTTCAAGCCTAGGTGACTGCTATCCTAATGTTATCTCATTAAATAACTCAAAGCAGAATTTATTTAACAACATAAAATTAAATTTCTGAACATTAAACATTGCATCAATTACACATTCGCTGAAAAATGAACAGCAGAAGAGATAAAAACATACAAAGGGATTTTTCCTTCAATTGAGCTTTTCATCCTTTGATCAAAACTTACAAGGTGACCTCTGTAGCCTGCTTTGAACCAACAACTATATGGTCAGTAAAATCACCTCAATCAAAAGTGTACGGCCAGTTCTGTGGGTGTACAACCAAATCCGAGGGTGTATGGCATGTGCATCAAGAAAGGAGTGCTACAGTGGTATGGCCTATATGGCCCGTTGTACTTGCTGGTCATTTCAACAATCTGCTCCTCTTTTTCTTCTTGGATGCACTTTTCCCTCTTCTAGCTCTCTTCTTGTCTTCTCATGTGTGAGATTGACCTCTCCTATGATCTATCTAGTCCTATTTATTCTTTGGGAAAAGATAACCAATCTTCTCAATCCTAGTTGCTGCCTATCTCAATCATGATATGTACGGTTAAGATTAAAACCTAATCTAAGATTAAAACCTAATCTAAGTCACTAATGTTCTAGAACTTCTAGAACATTTCATTTAGATTCCTAAGGCTGGTTGACTTCAAAACATAAGACTTTCACTTTTCTTTTATTTTTCAAATGAAATTACAAGACAAAATTATTTCCCACTTTTCCTAAGTGATTACTAAAGAAATGTCACAAACTACTTCCTGCACGTTCACACTGAAACTTGTGCAAGAAGTTCTTGCTTGAGTGTTATGATTCATGAACATAAATATAGATATAAAATAGATATTCATAACATAATAATTAATTAATAAATAATAACTATTAATAATGAAAGGACATGTCTCAAAGGACATGACTATTGGTTAAGGGCACCCCTGCGTGGGTATAGAAATGAGCTCTCATTCTCAATTGTATATCATCTTATCTATTCATATTTTATATATTATTTATAGTCCTACATGGATTATTGCATACTGTCCTATTTATATTGAATATTTACATAGTGAACCAACTTGGTTCACCACAGTGGTATCAGAGTTTCGTTTCTGATCTTGGCCTTTGGCCATCGGACCTTTGGGTCTATATTGTTGTGCTTGCAACATCTCTGCAGGCCTTTGGCCACTCAAAATTCCTGAATTCTAGGAATTCCGGGTCTTTGACCATAAACTTGGCCTTTGGCCAAATTTTTTCCAAAACGTTCAAATAATTACATCCACTGCAAAGAAATTTGGTTAAAAAAAAAAAAAAAACAGATCTCAGAAACTTTATTGGAGAAAATATCATTCAGCTGCTACCTACATATAAAGAAGAATTAAGCACCGAAGAGAACTGTTGTAGAAGTACCGAGTACAAGAAGACGAGTCCGCTGCCAACAAACTGCAATTCATAATCGCATAATTAAAGATTATTTTGCTGCAAATTCGAAAATCAGAGTTTGTCTCGATCCGGATTTTGGCCAAAACCCAATTCTCAGAATATCTTTGATCTAGACTTTGACCACCAACCGACCTCTAACCATTTAAAAAAAAAATCAAAATTATTGAAAAAAAAAATATTCTGCTGCTGCAAGAAGAAATAATTAATAAATCTGTTCAGAACTACATAAGTCGCTACATTTGATATTATTGGAGAAAAAAAATCACTTAATATATATATATATATATATATAAAGAAAGAAAAAAAAATCACAGCAGCCTACAGCCACTGCCGTACTACCTGTGCTGCCATAGAAAGAAGTAAAACTATTGTCTATTGCTGCAACCCGTACACCTGTCAGCAAAATTATATTTTATACCACCATACCAACTACTGAAATTTACGTGGTATCATCCGTACGGTTTTTACAAATTCGGGCTGTATACATTGAATTGGATCCGTTTCATCAGCTGCTGTACAATTTATTCCTGTCATCTTTAGACAACCTGCAAATCAAATTTACATGCATCTATCTGCTCCTTACATTTCGTACAATCCGTACATATCAGGTTAAGAGTCGTGTGAATCCAACATAGAAAGGTGACGATTGGTTAAATTTCAATACATCTTATTAATAATAAAGTTGACCAACCATAACTCTAATTCGTTGCGGTTTATAAAGTGTTTCTTCAAGTTGAGAAAAAGTTATAAAAAATATTAAATAAAGAATTATAGAAGGAAATCTTAAAGGTTCAAGTAAAAAGGATTACCAAATTTTAAGTTCTAATAAAAGGGAACATTAAAAGGTAATAAAAGGGAACATTAAAAGGTAAGTTACCTTTTAAATGAAGTAAATAAGAAAAATATTTTAATGTTGAAGGGTCATTTATAAAGTGAAAAAGGAGTATTTGAAGTTAGAAGATACAAAAGGGAGTGTTCAAGTTGTAAAGTGGAAAGACAAAAATTAAATTAATTATTATTCCATTACAAAGTTAAAAAGGAGATTTGAAAGAAAAAAAAAGTGAATTGAAAGAAAAAAAAATTAAAAAGTTATAAGAAGAGATTAATTGGTTGAAGGAAAAATATATATATATATATATATAAATTATATTTATATTTATAGAAATTATTAAAGGTATATATATAATATTTCAGAACTCCATTCCATTAAAAGGAAAAAAGATATTGACAAGTATTACTTAATCCTTCAAAAAAAGGGAGTTATCGTAAATATCGACGAAAGTCAAAATGGATTCTAATAAAATAACGAAAGAAAGATTTACTTATGAAGGTTGTCCAATCATATGTTACGGTTTTTCTACATTAAAAGGAACTATGCAAGGAAGAGAGGTTAACATCATTATCAACTTAGACTATAATGAAAATTACATTAATATTAATTTGGCAAATCAATTATTAATTCCAAAGCAGACTATAATTGAAAAGAAGGATATTTTTCAAATTAAGGAGTTACTAGTGACGATTGATGAATATCAGTATATATCTCAGTTCTATGTTACAACTATGTATCAAGAAGAAGTTGACATCGTCATCGGACTACCCTGGTTTAAAAGTTTAGGTACCTTCATTTTAAACATGGAAAAAAGTTTGTGACATTCCCCTATAAGGAGAAAATGATAACATTACAAGTCACGACATCGGAGCTAGTAACACTACAAGACTTCAACAATATCTCAAAAATAATACTTCAAGAAAATAAAAAAGCTATGCAAGGGACATAATTTTTTTTTGATGAAGTTATCACAGAAAAAAAAAAGAAGAAATTTCTCGCTTAAAAGACCACAATAAAAAATTACTCACCCAAATCAAGAAGGCCAAGGTCACGAAGAAATATGGAAAAAAATTAGAACAAGAAAAGGAGGATCTCGAAAAAGAATTCAAGAAGAACCTCTCAGAGAAAGAAGAAGAAAATTCTCGTTTGAAGAACCTTAATCAAAATTTGCTTGAACAAATTAAAAACATGAAAGATGAAAAGCCCGAGAATCGAAATATTATAAATAAAATTCGCAAATCAGAGGATGAAGAAGAACTTTCACGCTTAAGGTTTCATAATCAAAATTTACTAACACAAATTAAAAAGTTGAAGCATGATAAGAAGACTTTACAAGAAAAGCTAGATCGCAAAACATCATTAGTCGATAAGGAAAAGATGACAGACCCAATCAACCTTACAACTCAAAAGGAGGCAAATCCAGCTGATGTAAAAAAGTTTTCAAATCTCGAGGTACAAACAAGCCATAGATATGAAGAAGACTCAAATCCAAAAGTTAATCAAGAAAAAGATGCAAGTATAAGAAGTCAAGATCAAGTTTCGAGGATGCCTTATCGACATCCTAATCACAAAAATCGATACTTCAGCCAATCAATGTATCAACGGAAACAAATAATTGCTTTGTCGAAGAATATTACTTCCACTACAAGTGCGGGTCGAAATAGAAGCTATCAGGAGAGTAGAGATGTATCAAGTTCTTTCCAAGAATCCTATAAAAACCCAAATCCGCAGAAGATCGAATTAGGATGGGCAGACTCTTTTACAATTCGATAGTTCTGCTCAACCCTTAGAAGATCATATCGTCTCAGGTCCTCAACAATTACTAACTCAATAATGAAGAAGCATGAGACAATAATTACAAGCTAGAGCAAGAGATAAGTCTTCCATAAAGTATGCTTTGAGGACAAAGCATTTTTAAGGGGCAGTCAATGTTATGAACATAAATAAAGATATCAAATAGATATTCATAACATAATAATTAATTAATAATTAATAACTATTAATAATGAAAGGACGTGTCTCAAAGGACATGACTATTGGTTAAGGGCACCCCTGCGTGGGTATATAAACCAACTCTCATTCTCAATTGTATATCATCTTATCTATTCATATTTTATATATTATTTACAGTCCTACATGGATTACTTTGTTATATTCCAAGTATTTTGGATAACTCTTGTGTGAGCGAACTTTGTTCGTCTCATTTGGTAACAGAGCTTGTCTCGATCTGACTTTTGGCCAAAATCCAATTCTCATAATTTCTTTGATCTAGACTTTGTCCACCAACCGGGGGCACCCCTGCGTGGGTATATATGCAACCCTCAGTTCTTAGTTGTAATATATCTTATTATCTTATTCATTCTTATACAATTATTATTAAATATATTTACTATCCTTAAATGGATTATTGCATACTGTCCTATTTATATTGGATATTTACATAGTGAACCAACTTGGTTCACCACATTGAGCTACATTTTTGAACAGGTATAGGATCTGGAAGTTGGCTGAGTTGCTCAAGGGGAAGAATGTAAATGACTCCAGAGACAAGTAGGAGGTGAGGCTGTGTAATGAAATGTTACACACAACAGGGATGAGTGGACTTTGTGGATACTTTTGCCCCAACAACAAAAATAATCACAATTAGATTGGTGTTAGTGTTCTCTACATGTTGGAACTGTTAGAATATAATGGATGTGCTTGTTTTACCATTGACAATATCTCTATTGTCACCCAACCATAGGCCGAAGCCACCCTCCGAGCACCTTAACCTTGACAGAGAATCACTGCGGAAGCAAACCCTAGGCTAGATAGCCAAACAAAGGGTAGCGCACCTTTCCCCAAGGACAGTGCACCAACAAGAGCTGATCAGATAGTCCAAACCCTAGCCAAGAGATATTCCAAGCCAAAACGTAACTGCTAGCTGCAGCAGTTGCACCGACAGCTCTCCTCAAACCTGTGCACAAAACTGGGCACTGCTGTGTGCACAAGTTGCTGCTCTGCAATTCTGAGACTGCCTGCCAGAATGAGAACTGGCCTCCTGTATTTATACTAATTCTGGCTAACTACCTGGGCCGACTTCTCATTCTGGGTATTTGTATGTTCAGTATATATTATTATTTCTGGCCGACTTCTTCTCTTGGAGGCTAATAACCTAATATAAATTATCTTCTTGAGCCGACAAGTCTTCTAGGGTTATTTGCCAACTCATTAGGGTTTCTTCTTGCTTCCCGGAATATTCTATCATCGTCAGGTTTACACGTGGAGGTAAATACCTCCCACAGCTACCATAATATCAACACTCCCCCCTAGCTAGGGAGGTATTACAGGTAATGGTCTTGAGCACAAAAACATACCATTCACCCGGTAGCATCAATA
>SNQJ01S0056136.1:89117-100893 GCA_010110895.2 Picea sitchensis
TACAAGGCCAAAATTGTGAAGGCTGTACACAAGGCGTACTTGCTGGACCGTATGGGGCCTGAAGAAGCAGGGTTGTACAACAACCTTGCTGGGCCAAATTTGCTGAGTGAAGAGGAAGTTTGCTGAAGGAATTTCTGTAAGAAATTTTTTATTTTCTATTGCTGTAAATTCTCTTGAAAGCCCATAATAGAAGCTCGATTTTCCTCACACTAGGGTTTCCAGGGTATATTTGGTGTTTGTCCATTTATGTGCTTGGTTTACTGTATGCTTCTGTTGTCAATTTTTGGTTAAATAACTCAGCTGTAGGTTGTATGTATAATTCTGAAATTTATAACAACAAAGTATAAATTTCTGGTTTAGTAAATTATTGGCATTAATCTATGTGTGCTGGGTTATAAGATTTCATCATGGTAACAAAGCTCAACCTCTGTGTATAGAAGGAGCCAAGTGACTTGTTGTGTAGACCAGGAAGGGTTAAATAACTCAACTGTAGGTTGTAATATGTATGCATAATTCTGAAATTTATAACAACAAAGTATAAATTTCTGGTTTAGTAAATTATTGGCATTAATCTGTGTGTGCTGGGTTATAAGATTTCATCATGGTAACAAAGCTCAACCTCTGCGTATAGAAGGAGCCAAGTGACTTGTTGTGTAGACCAGGAAGGGTGATTAACAAGTGGGATGTGTGACCAGAAAGAGTGTGGGAAACAACTCCAGCTGATTCAAATGGCCAGTGCAGACTTGAGGTATGAAGATAGGTTGGAGGGCGCCTCAAATTTCAGTCCATGGAGGGACTGAATGGATTTGCTGTTAGAGGAGAATGGCTTGTGGGATTTTGCTGAAGGAAAGGCTGTACTCCTAGCTGATCCAACACAACAAGCAACCCACTTCAAGAAGGATGTGAAGAAAAGGCGAATAATTGTGGATGGAGTCAAAGACCGCATTATTCCTCACCTATCTGGCAAGAAGACAACCAAGGATATATGGGATGCCCTAGTGAAGCTGTACCAGTTTGATAACAGAGCAGGAAGATGATGCTCAGAGAGAAGCTGAGAAGCACGAAGATGGCCAAGGGAGAGTCGGTGGTTACTTACCTCACAAATTTCACTTAGATCAGAGATGAACTGGCAGCTGTGGGAGAGGCCATGGATGAGACTGAGTTGGTGAGCACTGAGGACAACCTTGAATGGCTTCACCAAGGAGTGGGAAGTATTTTTCTGGGGAGTGGTGGCTCGGGAGAAACTCCTTGATTGGGAGAGATTATGGGATGACTTCACCCAGAAGGAGCTGAGAGTTCATGCCACTCAGGGTAGCCAACCAAAGAGTGAAGAGGAGGAGAATGTGGCTCTTCATGTAAAGAAGAGCAGTGGAGTGGGAGGTTCCAAAGATATGGGCAAAGTGAAATGCTTTATATGTCACAAGACTGGCCACTTTGCTAGCGAGTGTCCCAACAAGAAGATGAAGGAGGCAGAGGTAGCAACATCAACATCTACTGAGATATATGAGTTTGCGGAGAAATTCGAGGAGGAATTTTCTCCGGTTGCCTCTCTTTCGAGCAACAATGTTGCAGAGTTGGAGGACAGTGGGGCATGGTTCGCAGACAATGGATCTTCTCGCCATATCACGGGAATGAGGTCGATATTCCATAGTGTTTCAGAGACGGGCTCAGACTCGCATGTGGGTAGTGGGGCCGACACCATGCATGCAGTAAAGGGGGTTGGATGCATTAGATTCCAGCTAGAGTCAGGTGGTTCTCTGGAGGTGGATGAGGTGATGTTTGTGCCAGAGTTGAAGGTCAACTTGCTCTCTGTATTAGCTCTAGAGTATAAGGGGTATGCAGTGATGTTCGAGGATGGACAGGTGCTCATACATTCAGAAGGAGCGACCTTGGATGCAACAATGAGGCTTGGCATTGGGAAGGGTATGATGCATAGAGTGCTGGGACAACCTGTAGTGGGATCCAAGGGGATCTTGGATCAAAGATTAGTGTTAGTGGCTGAGTCTCGTGGACGAGTGGCTTCATCCAAGACTGTCAACTGGTATGACTTGACATTGATGTATGAGCAGATCAGGATATTAGATCAAAGTGCAACGAAGGTAGCAGAGATGTCTTCTAGTTTAGAGGGAGCAACTACAACAACAACAGATTTGATGGGGTCAAAGATTGATCCAAGTGGAGACACCTCCCTTGCTAAGAGGGAGTGTTAGTTTTTTAGCTCGGTAGGTGTCTTAGCTATGCCTATGTGTCCTAGGCTAGCTGATGGACACACTAATTACCGAGATCAACCTTAGTTATCTTAGCCTAAGTCTAACTTAGGAAATTAGCTAAATTTTCTGTTTTGAGTGGATTGTGGGGCCCAGGCTAGTGGGGTGCACCTCATGAGCTTGTGAGTGGATTGTGGGGTCCATCTAAGGGGGGTGCACCTCCTTGGAGCCTTCGAGGCTGAATTGGCACACAAATCATGGCAACGAGGTGGCTCATGGAAGGATAAAATAAGGGGCTGAGGGTGTGAAGGACACACATTCTCATTTGTGAGGTTGAGCAAGTGAGAAGAAGAGGGTGCTTGGGCAAGAGAAGGACTGGGCTAGCAGCTGAAGTAGAGGGCGAGTTCTGGGCTATATTGGAGCAGCTAGTGGAGGCCAATTGAGGAGCCATACTGTGCAACAAAGGAGGCTGAACTCAGGCCAAAGACAACAACTTTTTGGTGGCCGATTTCTGGGCACTTTCTATAGGGAAAAGTAGGCTGAATTTGGTCCAAAATACCTCAACCAGCTAGGCCGTACCAACCGGCTGAAGTGCAAGCCGTACAGGACCAAAATTGTCCAGACTGTACATAGGTCATACTTGCTGGGCCGTATGGAGCCTAAAGTATGGTCATACAACAACCTTGATGGGTCAAATTTGCTGAGTGAAGAGAGGAAGTTTGTTGAAGGAATTTCTGTAAGAAATTTCTTATTTTTTGCTGTTGTAAATTCTCTTGAAAGACCATAATAGAAGCCCCTCTTAGCTGGTTTTTCCACACACTGAGGTTTCCAGGGTATATCTTGTTGGATTTTCCTTATTTACAGAGCATTAGTGTTACTAGTGTTCTTTTACTTCATTGCCATTAACATATATACCATGTATTGAACAGTGGCAACATAAACAAGAGACAAAATAACACAAGAGATTTATCCTAGGAAAACCCCAAATGGGGGAAAAACCCAACAACCTTTCTTAGATAGATTCCATTCACAAAGCAAGTCCAATCAGATAAACCCTAGCACAAGTGCTAGCTTAACCAAAAATACCATCCCAACTGCAGCATCAACACCATACAAAGGTAGCTCACCTCTTCAAGGAGTAGTGCATAAGAGAGAGATACCGAAAGATTGAGCAATAATAAACTATGCAACTGCGGCTACTACGTCACCTCCTCCAAACTTGCACCTTGCTTCTGTGTAGCTGGGAGACTGTAAGTGAGTGAGCAAATGAGCTAAGGCGCCTCCTTATTTATAGTTGTCTTGTCCTTCTAGCAGGGCCGACTTCTCTTCTGGGAAGGTGTCTTTTCATTATACTTTATTCTTCTGGGCCGACTTCTCTTCTAGGGTATTTCAACATCTGTCCAATGGATCTCTTGCTTCCAGAATCTTCTCCGCATCTAAGAAAGGTCATCTAGGAGGGAAAGATCCTCCTACAGCTACCAAAACATCAACACTCCCTCTTAGCTAGGGAGGCATCTTTCATGATGTCTTCATCTGGTAGTCCACTTACTACTTTGCAATATGCTAGCAGGTACAGGGATGCTACAATGCCTTTGGTAGCTCGATTCATTAGGCACAGTCTCTGGGATCAAACGATAGCACACACAACTACATCCAAACGATCTAGTAATCTCCATGACAATCAACTAGTAGCACACAACTACTACAATGTCATCCAATAGATCACAACTGTTGCCAAGTAGTACACAACTACTGTCCAGTGACACACAGTCACTGCCAGTGGAACACATCCACTGTAGTAGCACACAACTACTGTCCAGAGACACGTAGTCTCTACCAATGGTACTCAACCACCGAAGTAGCACACAGCTACTGTCCGGATTCACACAGCCTTCGCTAGTGGAACACATCCACCGAAGTAGCACACAACTACTGTCTGGAGTCACACAGCCTCCGCTAGTGGAACACATCCACTGAAGTAGCACACAACTACTGGTCGGAGTCACACAACCTCCGCCAGTGGAACACATCCACCGAAGTAGCACACAACTACTTTCCGGAGTTACACGACCTCCGCCATAGTCTTATGACTATGTGTGTGATGTTTCTTCTCTCAATAGGTCTGAGAGTGCATTACCCCCTCAGTCACCTCACGTGACTGATCCAGGGAACCCTTGGCCAGAGGGGTTAGCCGGCATGAGAAGAAACAACACACCTCCCTCTCAACGAGGGTGGACATTCGACAACACTCCAAGCTTGTCCCTGAAGTACTCATACTTCACTCTTGACAAGGGCTTGGTGAGGATGTCCGCTATCTTCTCCTTCGTGGATATGTACTGGAGCTCCACAACTCCTCTCTGCACCATGTCCCAGATGTAATGATATTTGATCTCTATATGCTTAGACCTATCATGGAATACAGGGTTTTCGGTAAGCTTCACACAACTTTGATTGTCACAATGTATCAAAGTTGGCTCCAATTCTAGATCAAATATCCCGGTTAGCAACTTTCGGAGCCACATTGCATCACGGCTTGCCACGCTTGCTGCGATATACTGTGCTTCTGATGTTCTGAGTGCCACTGATGTCTGCTTTCTGCTCAACCATGAGATCATGCCTGATCCCAGACTAAAACAACAACCATAAGTACTCTTCCAATCCATTGCACTCCCTGCCCAGTCAGAATCTGTATATCCTTGCAGCTTCACATCTCCACTTGAGACATATTTCAATCCATATCCAACTGTACCATGAAGGTACCTCAACATATGCTTTGCTGCCATCCAATGTACTTGTCTAGGTTCAACCATGTGTTGACTCAAGGTATTCACTGCAAAGCATATGTTTGGCCTGGTGTTAACTAGGTACATCAAGGATCCAATTAACTGTTTGTACATCGTGGGATCCGCCAAATTTGAAGATTTGTCACTCAAGAGCTTCAGATTTATCGTCATAGGTGTGGTCATGGACTTGCAGTCCATCATCCCGAATTTCTTCAGGATCTCAACAATATATTTTCCTTGGTTAAGGAAAATCTCATCTGATCTTTGCTAGATTTCCAATCCCAAGAAGTAATGCATCAAACCTAGATCCTTCATCTCGAACTCTGAAGCGAGCTCCCTCTTACACCCATCAATGAGCTTCTTGTCCCCTGTTAGAAACATGTCATCTACATATAGAACCAAGATCAATGGGCATCCATCCTCAACCTTATAGTAAAGGTTAGGATCTGCCTCACTCTTGGTAAATCCCAAGCTCATCAAATATCCATCTATCCTGGCATACCACGCCCTAGGTGCTTGCTTCAGCCTGTACAAGGCCTTCTTCAGTCTGCACACATGGAATTCCTTCCCATGGATCACGAAGCCTTGTGACTGTTCTATGTACACTTCTTCCTCTATTACACCATTCAAGAAAACAATCTTGACGTCCATCTGGTGTAATTTCCATCCCATTGCAGAAGCAATCGCAATGATTGATCTAATGGAAGTGTATTTTGCTACAGGAGCAAAGGTTTCGTCATAGTCTTCTCCCTCTTTCTGAGAGAACCCTCTAGCCACAAACCTTTCCTTGTACTTCTCTATGCTGTCGTCTACAACATGCTTGATCTTGTAGATCCATTTGGAAGTCACAACTGACTTCCCTTCTGGTCTCGGAACGACCTCCCATACATCATTCTTCATGATGGAGTGATACTCCTCCATCATGGCATCCTTCCATTCTGGCTTCTTAGTAGCTTCTTCAAAAGTGGAAGGTTCTGAATCAATGATGTTGCTCATTAGTGCCACATAGCTGGAAAACTTATGTGGTCTCTTGCTCTCTCTAAAGGAGCCTTTGGGAGTTGCATGTCCTTCGACTTCCTGCAAGGTGTTCCGAAGCCAAGCTGGTCTCTTCCTGGTAGTCACAGCTTCTTCAGGTAGATCTATAGGTCTTTTTGACTCTACCATATCATTCTGAACTTCTGGGATGGTTTCTTCAAGTGTAGAGTCTACCATGACTGCATCTTTGGGAGACTCTTGCTCTATTTGGTCCTCATCTATGTGAGATTCCCTTGATCTTCTGAAGGTTTCATCTTCATCAAATGATACATCCCGACTAATCTCGATCTGTCTTTGCCCTGGAATGTAAATTCTATAGGCCTTCAAAGTCTCACTATATGCAACGAAAGTGCCCTTCTTTCCCGAAGGTTTCAATTTCGTTCTCTTTTCCTTGGGAACATGTATAAACACTAGACAACCAAAAATCCTCAAGTGTCTGACTTCTGGCTTCTTTTCGGTGAACACCTCTTCAGGTGTCTTGTTCCCCAATATCTTACGAGGGCTTCTGTTCTGCTGGTATATAGCCGTACTGGATGCTTCTGCCCATAAGTGCATGGGTAGGCCCTGGTCATGTATCATCGGTTTTGCTTCTTCTATGATGGATCTATTCTTTCTTTATGCAACCCCATTCTGCTGGGGGTTGTAGGGAGTTGTAAGCTTGCTCTTAATCCCTGCTTCTTGGCAAAAGTCTTTAAACTCTTTTGAGGTGTACTCACCTCCATTGTCAGATCTCAAAACTTTAATCTTCCTCTCAGAGAGATTCTCAACTAAAGCCTTGAACTCTTGAAACTTGTTAAGGACTTCATCTTTTGCTTTCAAGAAGTAGAGATCCATGTCTTCCTGGAATAGTCGTCTATGAACAACACATAGTATACAAAGTTTCCAAGTGATGGCACTGTCATCTTTCCGCATACATCAGAGTGTATGATGTCCAAAATACCTTTGGATTTGCTATCAGTGCTTGTAAATCTTCCCTTGACATTCTTGCAAAGTGCACAACCTTTGCATACTCCGTCATGGTCTATCTGGATTTCTGGTAGACCTGTAACCATTTTGCTCAAAACTGGTAATGATCTATAGTTCAAGTGAGCAAGACTTTGGTGCCATAGTTTACTCGAACTAACACTATTGTGTACAAGGGCTTGTTCTTGGTGTCCCTTCAACTTATACAATCCTCCCTCTCGAACACCAATCACAATGGCTTTATTTATGATTGAATTCTTGGGCCATAGAAGGACTTGGCCGTCCACAAAAGCTACCCTAAAGCCTTTATCTTCTAAAGCTGAAATAGATAGAAGATTCTTCTTTAAGCCTTGTACAAGTAGTATATTTTTAATTGAAAGAGGGTTACCTGAATCAAGTTGTAAGGAGGCTTCTCCAACACCTTTGATTGCATGCTTGGAATCGTCTCCAACCACCACTTGAAGTGAAGAGTCCTTTTCTGTTAATTTTGATAGAGAGTTTCTGAATCCAGTCATATGCTTGGAAGCACCGCTATCTATGAGCCAGGTATCGCTTCCTTGAGTGATGGTTCCGGTGAGTGCTGAAATGAATACAAATTCTTCATCTTTGGATTTGTGTTCTTCAACATCAGCTACATGTGCATGGTGCTTCTTCTTCTTTTCCTTCTCATGTTTGTGAGGACATTGTGCGGCATAATGTCCCATCTTCCTGCAATTGAAGCATTGAACCTTTGACATATCCCTCTTACGACGTGGCTTCTTAGACTTCCTTGGACTGCCTTCTTCTCTTTCCTTTCTCTTCTTCAATTGTGTTGCAAGTGCTTGGTTTTCCTCATCATCTACCTTTTGTTTCTTGGACATCAATCTAGATTCCTCTTGAGAGCAATCTGCCCATAACTTGTCAAATTTCGGTAACTTCCTTCTTGCACAAATTCCTTGGACAAATGGGTCCCAAGAGGGAGGGAAACCATTTAGTGTAGTGGTTACTAGTTCAACATCTTCTACTGGATCTCCAATGGTTGCTAACTGGTCTTTGATCTGTGAGATCCTTGTAAAGTAGTTAGCTATCGTCTCTGACTTGTTCATAGTCACATTTTTGAGTTGATGCCGTAGGGTAAGATTTCGACTGGTGTTCTTGCTTTCATAGAGTCTGGTTAGGGCATCAAACATCTCCTTTGCAGTCTTTAGCTCTGATACATTGGGTATCAGGTGATCCTTGATTGAGTATGTCAAGATCCTCTTGGCCTTGACCTCATTCTTCTTGAACTTTTCCTTTGCTTCTTTGTCTTCGGGTTCTGGAAGCATCTTTTTGACGTGATCCAATAATTCATTCTCTTCTAGAATAAGTTGTATTCTATGCTTCCAGGATCTGAAGTTGTCTGCTCCATCCAATCTATCCTCAACTCCCATACTGATTGACATTTTCGCCGGTAGAAACCCTAGCATTGAAAAAAACTTGATTTTTCAAACTTCAAGAAACGGTACGCTTGAGGGTTTCAGGTGGTGCGCTTAGGTTAGGGCACATTGCTCTGTGAAGGAATTATTCCCAACGTCCTTGGGATAGTGCTCAACGAGCTTGACAAAGTATTGCCATTGTAAGGCGCTGCAAGGTGCCGTTGTAACGATCTTCCTTCCAGTGGTCAAATTGTTCTGAAGGTAACCAGCTCTGATATTGTGGAAGTTTTAATGACAAAAATCAGCAAGCTAATATTTTGTCATACACTTAGCAACCTAGAGATAACTGTCTTGCATGAACTTTGATATGTCTAAAACCCACATTCAGAAATTTCCATAAGCAGAAATACACATTGCTAAGTAATTATGCAGTGGAAATAAACACAATGAACAACATCCAATCACCCATTAATAACTCAGAAATTTAGGCAAATGCCAGGGAAAACCCCAATGTGGGGAAACCCAAAGAGAGAGAGAGATTCTATTAGTTTTAGGTAAGATTTATCAGCAGCCACAGTACATTTCCAGCCAAGAGAAAAACCACTTACAGCACAAAAACAGTCCCACCAAAATTCTGCCTCGTATTCCGTGCCACAGTCCGTACAATTGTACAGATTTGCTAAAACAACACCTTGGGAAAAGTGCCCACAACAGACTGCTGTACCTTGCTGTCTGTACGACTGATCTCATTCAGAAAACTCAGAAAAATTTACTCGAAAACCGTGCCACCTCTTGCCTTGATTTCTGTGCCAATGTTCGCTGCTGTACAACCTGTACGGATCCGTACAGTACGACCTGTTCAGCAAATAAATCAGCAGCACTTCAGAAGAGAAAATTCCTCCTTGGGATTTGCACCCAAGTTCTCTTGGAAAATGTGCTAACCCTTGCTGCTCACTTTCCTCTCCAAACTCTCCTCAGAAATCTCTCTTTCTCTTTTTCTCAATGTGTCTTGCACACTACCTAATACATTCATTTTATAAATCTGAAAATGACATTTTCCCTCCAAAGTGTCTTTTCACTTTCCCAAACCCTAGATCCAAAGGCCAAGATCTAATCTTGCCTTTTGCAAGATCAAGAGTCATGATTCATTCCCTCCAAAATGAATCACTTTAAATATTAAAGTACATTTCATTTTATTACATAAGTGCACTTTATTGAATAAAGTCACTTTAAAATTAGAAGGTACACTTTATTAAAAAGTCACTTTAATAAAAGAACCACTTTACAACTTTATAAAAACCCATTACAAAGTTAAGAGCCTAGTAGTGTCAACATAAGGTAACATCCGCATACAAGACAAAACATGCGGAGTACCTCCCGAGCTAAAAAGCTAACAGATACCATGTTGGATTTTCCTTATTTACAAAGCATTAGTGTTACTAGTGTCCTTTTACTTCGTTACCATTAACATATATATCGTGTACTGAGCAGTAGCATCATAAACAAGAGACATAAAAGAACACAAGAGATTTATCCTGGGAAAACCCCAAATTGGGGAAAATCCCAGTAACCTTTCTTAGATAGATTCCGTTCACAGAGCAAGTCCAATAAGATAAACCCTAGCACAAGTGTTGGCTTAACCAGAAATACCACCCCAGCTGCAGCAACAACACCATACAAAGGTAGCGCACCTCCTCAAGGAGTAGCGCACAAGAGAGAGATACCAAAAGACTGAGAAATAATAAACTGTGCAGCTGCGGCTACTGCGTCACCTCCTCCAAACTTGCACCTTGCTTTTGTGTAGCTGGGAGAGTGTGAGTGAGTGAACAAATAAGCTAAGGCGCCTCCTTATTTATAGTCTTCTTGTCCTTCTAGCAGGGTCGACTTCTCTTCTGGGAAGGTGTCTTTTCATTATACTTTATTCTTCTGGGTCGACTTCTCTTCTAGGGTATTTCAACATCTGTCCAATGGATCTCTTGCGTCCAGAATCTTCTCCGCATCTAAGAAAGGTCATCTAGGAGGGAAAGATCCTCCCGCAGCTACCAAAACATCAACATATTTGGTGTTTACCCATTTATGTGCTTGGTTTACTGTATGCTTTTGCTGTCAATTTTTGGTTGAATAACTCAGCTATAGGTTGTATGCATAATTTTGAAATTTTTAACATCAAAGTATAAATTTCTGGTTTAGTAAATTATTGGCATTAATCTTTGTGTGTTGGGTTATAAGAATTCATCACAAGCACATTACGTAAGATATCTGGGTAAACACCCCTGGAAAAACCCCAAAGGGAAAACCAGATCTGAGTTGATTTTATTAAATAAAACCCTGGGCTCCCGTCTCGGGATAATGGCCCATCCGAGGAAAATACAATCATAACAAATAGTCTAACCCACCTGGCTGCTATCTCCCTTGCTATCCCTTTGCTCCTTCCTCTGACCCTGCCTACTCACACTTGGATGAAATGCTCTTCACCCAATCAATGAGATCTCCTCAGTCTGTGTGTCTCATCTTCTCACTTAGGCTGCCTTTTATTATGTTGAGTTAATCCTAAATCCTAGATCTCTAAAGTGATCAAGGGCTGAGATTTAGATCTCACCTTCACTTTAGATCTAACGACTAAGATTTAATTAACTCACTTAAGTTACTAATGCCAAGAACTTAGGCATTTAACTTAATTAAACTTACGTTAATTAAAAAGGTCATTCACTTTAATTATTGACTCATAAAGTGAATTTCCTAAGGTTGTAAGAGGCATTAGGGTCGACTTCCACATGCTAGACACCAAGCCTATGTGAAAGTACTTGTCCGATGCTAAATACATCAACAACCTCCTCATGCAATGGTTTCACAAGTATTAAGATTGATAAGGGGTGCCATTATGTGAACACGGGAAGGGAACAAATAAAAAGTATGCCAAAGGTATTAACCAAGATAAGCCCCTACGGTTTGAACCATAAGATGAAAAGGAATGTAATATCTCATACAACAATTTCACTGATAAAAGGATTTCATAATTAAAGATGAATGAGACAAGTCTTATAGTAAAAATATCAACCATGATACATCCAAATGAAAAGAACTACGAAATGCCAAATAGTTGGGAGGATTTTTTTTTTTTTTTTTCTTCTTCTTTTTTCATGATTTCACTTAACGATTGCCTTGATGGAATAGACTACCACTCAGCCCCTGGTCCAACAACCGCACAAACCCTGACTCTTCCTTCTCAGATCCTCAAGGAAAGGAGGACAGCATACCAGGGCTGCATACAGCCCGATTGGCCTGTGTACTGTCTCTATCCTCCTTCAATTGCTGTGTATGGCAGTGGGGAAGAAGCATTTGCCGTGTATGGCTTCAACAATCACCAAATTTGCTGGACAACGTTAGAAACTCA
>SNQJ01S0056136.1:101529-112904 GCA_010110895.2 Picea sitchensis
CGAAATTAGGTCAATCACTTCACTTAAGGTGCCTTAACAAGAGGGTTAGGGTTTCGTTGCTGCAACAAAACTTTGACTGCAACTGCAACTGTAACTGAGCAAATCCTCCCAATCTATCTTCCAGCGGTTAGACTGTTCGAAGATAGTGTGGGCCCATAACCTGTTAGAAAAATAGATGTGCTCGTTTCACCATAGACAATTTAGCAATATTGTCACCCAACCATAGGCCGAAGCCACCCTCGAGCACCTTAACCTTGACAGAGAGAATAATTCCGGAAGCAAACCCTAGACCCAATAGCCAACCAAGGTAGCGTACCACTCTCCAGAGCTAGCGTACCAAGCAAAAAGTCCAAACCATAACCAAGAGAAAGTCCAAGCCTAAAATCGAAAATACAAGTTGTAGTAGCTGCAACTGCAACTACTCTCCAAACTTGCACACTTACTAAATTTCTGCAGTTGCGAGCTGTGTGTGTCCAAATGAGCTCTGGCATCTTGTATTTATACTGCTCTTTCTTAGCTGTCTGGGCCAACTTCTCTTTTTGGAGGCTAAAGACTCGATATTAATTATTTTCTTTAGCCGACTTGTCTTCTAGGGTTATGTCCAATGCTTTAGGGTTTCTTCTTGCTTCCCGGAATATTCTATTCTTGTCAGGGTTACACGTGGAGGTTAATACCTCCCGCAACTACCATAATATCAACACATTCAAGTTCACATCTGATGTGAAGCATCCCTGCTTAGTCAGCTAGATCTCGGATTCCATGATATCCTGCAAGCTTTGCTACATAATGTCTTGGGCTCACCATGGGCTTGCTAGCCAACTTCAGCTTTGACCATTCAACGGTACCAAAACTTGCAGCATTCACGCCTCAGATTGATGTACATTCAATTAGTGCTCTACACTTCCATGACATGGTGCTTTGGTCTGATTGCATCATTTCAGTTACTTCACTGTCGTTTTGATGTATAGTTTCCTTCTTAGACATGGTGTGATAGCTTTAACTTAGTCATATCTGTGGTGAACACTAATTGGAATCTAAAAACACTTTGTAACAATCACAAATTTTACCCTTTGCCTCGTTGTACCATGGTGGGACATAGATTCTCTCGATAAGTATTGTCATCGCTTGAGTCAGGTTGTACAATGGGAATCAGGTAAATGTAGCATGCCACAAATCCCAAACTACACTTAAAACCTTTTCCATCCTTCCCATTTTCATTATATTTCGTTCATCATACTTCCCATTCATGATTGGCTTGTTGTGCATCACTCAACAAGGTCCAAGCAAAGCAAAAGAAAGCCCCATATATAGAAACCCAAAGTCAAAGAAAGTTGAAAAAAGGCTAGAGGAAAGAGCGACAAGTATAAAAAGCCATGTACCCCTAGTCCCATGCCTAAAAAGGGCATATCTATTGAAAGTGACCATGAAAATAAAAAAAATTAAAAGGGGAGAAGAAATGTTAAATCAAGGCTAAATGCTCCTTCCCAAAGGCTCACATTGGAGTAAATGAAGACTTCTAGCTCTTGAAAGCTAGCAAAAAAAGACCTCTGCACCAATATCTAACTATATGATCAATACATGAAGTCCCCTTTTCCCCTTTCTGCGATTAACTACCTCAGCACCTACTTCCGACTTGGTAACCTAGAAAATACACCTTGATCTCAGGGGTTGACACCTGTAACAAGGCCTAAAGGTTGTCCCACCATGGTTAAGCTTAGGCAAGTTGTAAAATTAACCCAATGTTACTTTGTTGCTAGAAGATATTACCTGTGCTAACCACTAATTGACTTGTGAATACGCTTGACTCATCACTATGTGTGAGGGTTCAATGTTTGCTTAGCCATTTATGTGTGGAGAATTTGTTTCTTGGAGCCTTTGGAGGGGATCTCTTGCAGGTTTTTGGAGACCATTCAAGCTGGGAGCTCAAGTGGATTGCTAGCTACTTGAGAAAGGTATAATGTCCTTTTAATTTTTGTTTTTCTAGTTTGGAGCTATACGCTAAAAACGTCCTAGCTGAGTTATAGCATAGTTTTCTTCATTTAGGCAGCAATTCCTCTTAGATTTGTAGATTGTGGAGCTTCGTTGGGAGTCTACATCCTCTTCTTTCTCTTACACTTGGTCTTTCCATCCAGGGTTTGAAAGCTTGATCCCTCAGGCCCTAACCCTTGGATTTTTAGCTAAGAAACTCTCTTTTTGGTTACTTATATTGGACCCCATAGCCCTAGGTTAGTTTAGGCAGTGGTCTTTTTCATTTTTCAGCCAATAAAATTTTAAATCTGCCCCTTAAATTTATTTCTAACAGTCTGATCAAGGTTTGTAGGCTTAATTTTAATATCAGGTTGTTATGAAGGGGGGTTTTGCCTTGCATTTCTCAGGCAATTCATTTGGCTGTTTGCCCCTCTTTTTATAAATGCAAATCGCTGCCCATTATGCTCATCTTCAGATTTGATTTGCCTTATTTCTTTCCCCACGATCTAGCTGATTCTTTTTCTTGTGAATAGTGGAAATATTTCCATATTTAAAGGGTGAAGTAAGTCCAATAATTTTCTGCTGCAAATCAGGCATTCTTCTCCTTTATTTCTGCTAAACAAATTGATTTTTTTTTTTGGTTTATTTTTAGGTACACTAACTCTGTGCTGTTTGTACCCATCTTATTTCTGCAGAAAGGGGCCAGAATTGGTAAATTTTCAGCTTGCTAACACCACCAGATTTTTTGGACAGCAGGCTGTCCTAAATCTGGTTTCATTTTCTGCCTTAAATTAAATGTTTACACAGTATATAGCTCAACAGATTTGTGCAGAATTTTTTTGGATCTTTTCTTGGATAATTCACCATAAAAATCTGCTCACACTAACCACTCAATGCACATTCAGATCTGTAGCTGTTTCCTGCTTAAAATCTGTTTGAAGGGACTAAATATGTGAATGCATTTAACCCTGAACATGCCAGCATATTAACCATTACTCACATGCTGTAACTCGGCAATTTAAATTAGATGGTGATGTTGAATATTAGGAATTAGATCAGAAAATTTTCAGATCTTCTTTTCTCATAGCAGATTTACATCTTGCACTGGTTAACCTCATGCATTAAAAAAAAATTAAACTCACATCTCAGCTCTTCACATTATGAATGGTTAATCAGACATATGGATTGGAATGGTCATGTCTAATTTCTACCTTTATGTGCAAGTAATGAACAGTCTTGATTATAACTGCAAGTTTTCTTCATTTTAACAAGCTCAATTCATACATATGCAAACACTTCCCAACACACATTTCACTTGCAGTACCAAATATTTTTTTTATGGTTCATATGGCATAGTCTTGGGAGTTTATGTGATGGAATAGTGGATGAAATAATTGCTCATTTTTATGCTTTCATGCTTCCGCGATATAGACTCTGAGAATTGGTGTATGCTCTCCCATTGCGCCTAGCAGTGATCTTTGGGATAAAAAACCATTCTCTAAGTCTGAAGGCTAGTAGAGAACTAAATTATGCTTTTTCATTGTGCCTAGCAACGATCTTTGGGATCAGAATAGTTCTCTGCTAGGTCTGTTTGAATATTGTATATGGTACATTCAGATTTCTTCATCATTTTTTATGGCATTCACATTTACAAGCACTTAATCATTAGAACAATTCATCACAATGAACATGGTTATCTTGTTATGAATGACATTATGATTACTCACTGCACTTTACATTTGAATGCTCCAGTTAATGTATAAATCTGCAAGCACCTTCTTTTGGATTGACACTTACACACTTGAACAAATTGCAACATTTTCATTTTAGAAGACTCACACTTGAGCAAATTTGCAGCACTAATCAAACTAATTAAATCCAAAACCTCCATTTGCAACATCTAAAAATCCATTACTAGCATGAAGCAATTTGTGATAACCAAATCTGGCTCACGAGTTAAATATCCAAAATACTTGGAATATAAATAATAATAATAATAATCTATTTTTAAGGTCACGGCCAAGCCAGCGCACCAAATTGGTGTATGAGACCCCCTTGTTTGTGGGACAAGGGACCCTCCTCCTCCTCCGCCCAGCGATTTGACTGGTAAAGTCTACGAAGGTATACATACCCTACCCCCCTTTGGATTTGAACCTGTGACCTCTTACGAGGAAACACATGTTCTTAACCATTAGGCCCACTCGATATCCATAAGGATAATAAATAATATATAAATGTATATGAGAATGAATAAGGTAGTATGAATGATTACAAATGAGAAATGAGGGCTGTATATATACCCATGTAAGGGTGCCCTTTCATAAGAGACATGACCTTTCATCAGGAAGGTGTCTCTTCATAACATATTTAGTTATTGAGTATTAATTATTATTATTTAATCATTATCTATTTCTATCTATTTATATGTATATTTGAGTTCATAACATTGCCTTCCTCTTTTGAAATGCTTTGTCCTCAAAGCATAGTGATGGAAAGGTTGGACGTCTTTTTCTTTGGCTTGTAATGTTGTCACATCAATCTTTGTTCTGTCGTAGTTGATGATACAAGACGATATGAAGCTTCACGTGTTGAGCAAATTTTTCGAACCGTAAGAGGATTGGACCATCCTAATTCAATCCTTTGCGGAACATTGCACTTCCACGATGAGCTGTTAACATGAGACTTAATTGCGTCGGTATCAATATTTTTCGGACAATAATTTAGTTGTTCCTGACCTTAAGTGATATTGATACTTTGATTGTTTAAGATATTTGCTTTTATGATTTGGATGTCGATAAGGAGTTCTTATAACATTATTTTCCCTTATCATGCTTGTAGTGTTTTTTTGGTTTAATTTCGGTATATGATTTTCTTCACGCATTGATGTTGCTTGGTTAATTGATGAACTTTTATTAGTATGTACACTTAGAGTTTCCTCGTTTGTAGTCCAACATCCCTATATGTCTTTTCTTCAACTGGATTGGCATCTTCTTGAGTTGTGACGTGGATTGGATCTGTATTTGTTCCTTTTTCCACAACTTGGATTTTTACTACTTAGGACCTTGATGTTTCCTTCTAGATTTGTTCTAACTTGTTTTCCAACAACCTCTTATCATTCTTAAGCTTCTTAATTTGCATTAGTAAGTTTTGATTATGATTTTTTAGATGTGAATTTTCTTCATTATTTGATTTTTGGATATCTTTAATGTCTAGATTTTCAAGTTTCTCTTCTTTCAACTTTTTGATTTGTTCTAGTAGCCCTTGATTAAGGTTCTTCAAACGAGAATTTTCGTCATTTTTTTCTGATAGGTTCTTCTCAAGAGCTTGATTCTCTTGTTCCAACTTTTGAACGTATTGTTTTCTATCCTTTGACTTCTTGATCTCTGTAAGTAGTTTTTGGCTATGGTCTTTTAAGCAAGAAATTTCTTTGTTTTTATTTGTGATAATTTCGTCAATTTTTTTTTGCACCCTTGATATTGACTTCGATTTACTTGAAGAATCACCTTCGAGATATCATTAAAGTCTTTTGATGAAGATATTATTGATTTTGACCTCATAGTAGTGTCTTGAAATGTCATCATCTTCCTCATATAGGGAAATGTCACAAACTTTTTCTCCATGTTTAAGATGAAGTACCTCGATTTTTAAACTAGGGTAACCCGAGAATGATGTCAATTTCTTCTTTATACATAGTTGTAACATTGAATTGAGATATATATTCATATTAATCATTTGTCACTTGTAACTCGTTAATTACATATAGTTACGTGCGAAAAATATCTTCCTTTTCAATTATATTCGACTGTGAAATTAATAATTGATTTGCCAAATTAATTTTAATATAATTCTCATCATGAGTCATGCTGATGGTGACGTTAAGCTCTTTTCCTTGAATACTTCCCTTTAATGTAAATGAATCAAAACATGAAGTGTGACAACCTTCATAATAAAATCTTCCTTCCTTCATTTTATTAGAATCCATTTTGGCTTTCGTCCATATTTTACGATAACCCTTTTTTTCTGAAGGATTAAATAATACCCTTCAATATCTATTGAGCTAATCTTCTCACTTCACTTCTAAAGTTCACTTCATTTCTAAAGTACTTTTATTTTTATTTTTTAAATTGATATAATACTTCAAGAATCAAACCCCTTATAACTTAGTGATTGGATACTTTGATTTGGCTCAACAATGTGAACTTAATTGACTTATTTTTATTCCTAAACTCTTCCCTCTTTCACCTCTTATAATTTCTTTAATTATTTCAATTGAATATGTATATACCTTCAAATTTCGAAGTACAAACTTGGCAAAACTAAAATAATAGCCTTCTTCAATTTCACTTTATATTGACTTCCTTGACTTTACTTTACTGCCCACTTTTAATATATATATATATATCTTTTGTTTCGTACTCTTAAATCAATGTAAGCTAGTGGCTTATTAATCTAATTCCCTTTTTCCAATATGAATCCTTGTTAAAAAAATACTTTAGAAGACTAGATGTTTGATATAGTGTTTTCAATAGTCGCTATGTTTCAAGGGAAACAGATGGAACCACTTCGAACGAATTCTTTATGAATTAGGCGTTGATATCGTCGGAAGGAAAATGTTAATCTGGTGCTCGATAATTAAGATACGAATGTATGCCGTGTCTCACTCTGCCTTGAAACAACAGTTCCTGCGGAATGTGTGCACTGTTTCCCTCTGATTTGACACTCGATACACTCGACCCCTGATATCAGAGGAGTGCTCTTCTTCCGGGGAACAAATTTGTGATCTTTACGTTTGGCACCTTGATGAGCTCCATTACAAAGTGTTCATTGACAACCTGGTTCTGTTTCTCTTGCTTCAAGCTCTTTGCAACTAGGGTTTTGAAGTCTTTGAATTCCTCGTTGAATAATATCTTGTTTGCACCTCTTGCTGCTGCTGCCATGGTGCCACCCATTCCGTAGACTCAATTCGAGATCATCTGTTAATGCGATGCAGAATCATGGTGTCTAGGTTCGGGATCCTAGCCACATGTGGGAGCTTCTGAGCACTCCGTTTGGACTAAATAAAATTCTTCTGTTATAAAGTGAAAATAAATTGAAAAAATAAAAAATAAAAACCTAAAACATATTCTTATAATTATAAACTGTAATTTTGTTCTAAGTTTATACACTGTAGTTTATAAACATAGTTTTTAAATATTAAAATAATTGAATTATGTATTTTCTTGAACTTAATTTTTCCCAAATTCTATTGTCACTGAATTTGAACAAGAACCCAAACCAGGTGACTTAGTGTACAACTCAACATTCCTTTTTTCATTTTCTGTTTATTTTTCCAAAAAGCTTGATTATCTTGGAAATTCCAATTTTGGATTTTCCAGTGCAATATTTCTGACATTAAACTCTCAATTCTTTATGTTTGCAGATTTTTGTCGAGTTGTCCTGTGAAAAACTATGTTTTTTCCAGTGTCTGTAGCTGAATTTTAAAAGTGAAAATGAATAAGCAGAATACCTCAGGAGCAGCATTGTGCTCCTTTCCATCAAATAAGAAACCTCCGAACCTCCGTTGCTGTTTCTTCAATATTTTACTGCAATTTTTCTGGGTCAAGATGCTATTCATCCTGCCCTAGATGCTATTCCCTGGATATCTTAGAGTCAGATGTTTCAGCAAAACTTGTATTGCCTGTCTGATGCTTGTCTGCTGGTGTTCACACCTCCACATAGGCTATCGGCTGAATTGCCTTGTTTCTGGCTGTGTTTCCCATTTGAACAGTCTATATTCTGTCGTGTTTGTATCCGAATGAGCATTTAAAATGGATGAATGTGTTTGTGCCCTAAACAGATCTTCTCTTAGACCCTGTTCTGAAATGCTGACAGACTGCCTGTCATCTTGCTCTAGTTTTTCAAAATCCATGATTGGAATGTGGTTGTTTTATCTCCCATCGGTCGCAGGTGGCGTCTTTCTTGTGCGCTGCCTAAACGTTTTGCAGAAACATTTGTCTTTTGTGGGAACATCTGTATGCAGCGAAATACTTTTTGCAAATGTCTGTACAGTTTTGTACAAACTATCTTTCCTTCTGCCACTATCCTCAGCTCCTCTGCCAATTTGACACACGATTTTCAGCAATATTACTGCTGGCAATGGTTTGAGACTTGAGTGTCTCTTTTATTGCAGGCATTTTATTTCTGCTATTCAAAGTGTCTGCTTCTTTCTGCTGTCTATTTATTCACACTTTTTCAGCATCTGATCACAAGTTGATTCAGGTCTGTCCGTAGTTCATATTTAATGGCCACCGGAGAGCTGCCACCAATTGTTTTTCCTTGTCCAAAATTTCCAATACAATTTTTTCAATGTTTTTTTATCAAGAGGAATTTATTTGGAAAACTTTTTGTATTTACTTGTAATGTTCAACTTTGAAATGTAATATTTATCTGACCTCTGGTTTTTATCTAAAGCCTGGTACGGCCCTATACGAGAAATTTCTTGTAACATAGGATGTAAGTATTAATGGCTCCTAATAACACTTTATTGAGTGTTACCATGCAAACATGGGCCGTCTTCCAAGTACAACCAACCTAGTTTGGCAGTGAAGTGGAAATGGCACGAGGGGGTGTAGTACAATCTTGGGATCAATTCGCAACAAATACATTGATGATGATGTCCTCATGGCAGTTATATCCCTAATTTCTATAGAAGGAAGAGTATCACATTGTAAGGAGATAAAGAACATTATTAAATAGTTCTTTGTGTTGTTGTGTTAAAAATAATTACCAATGAAGTGATAACCTTGTTCTATAGCCTCTACCTCCATAGCCAATGAGTAATATAAATAAGGAAACTGATATAGATGGAATTCCTTTATCAAAGGAAGCAAAAATACTAAATGAATTATGAACACAAAGATGAGAGGATTGTCAGATTCAACTTGGAGAAAGTGCTTCATCAATATACAAACCATCATATTAACAAGTGAAAGAGAAACTTTGAATTGGAGCTTGGCTATATTCATTCTTCCACATCTCCTTTCTTTTCTTGGTCAATAATAAGGATAGGTTAATGTGAATGTTTCTTGAGCATTGTTTAACCTTTTTGTTGGAGTTCTGTTTAATTGGTTTTCTTTTCCTTAATTAATTCCTCTAACTCGTATTCTTTTCAATTGTATTTCTTTTATCTATTATTTGCTAATGATTTAACTCTTAATTCACAGTATCTCCATAGTTGGTTTATTCTTATTTGGCTAGTTGTTATTTATTCAAATGGCTAAGGATGAATTTACTTAACTTTGTTGCTTCAGGTTGCAAGTATGCTTAAAATATTAGTTCCTTCTTTGGTGCATAATGTGGCCAATTACATTGTGAGGTAAGTACATGGTAAATTTTGAACCATGACATAATGATATCTGAATGTTTAATTGTTACAATGTTCACTAACATAAGAAGGGATTATATGTTTTTTTCCAAGGAAAACCTTGCAGGTTCCCCCTCCCCCCACTTCCTTTGAATATCCGAATGGAGGGCAACTCAACCGCTAGGGACAATAGCATCTGGTAACCTAGTAGGACTCAGCTGGATTAGAACAGGAGACCTCAGGGAGGTGCCTTGAAACAGTCCATTTGAACTGATTGAGATAACCCAATTTGTTTTTATGGCGAACTTTTAATTTAGATGAAACTATATTTGAAACAAAACAACAACTTGATAATACCAAGATAACAATGTTATTTTATAGTGATCCTCTCTAATTTGAAGATAAATGGATCTACTTGGTTACTAATATAAGAATGTTTATTATGATTGTTGTTGCTTCTTAATTGTTGCCCCTTGATTATGGATATACATGTAATTTTAGAAAGTTGACTTCCTACATATACGTAATCCTAAATTTATCTAGATCCATAGTAAACCTCCACCATATGACTTAATACACATTGCTAAATAATGTTTCTCCCCAATTTGTAAAAGGATGAATGTTCCAACACATTTTTGTGGTGCATTAAGCTTTTATATTATAAACCTAAACACTAGCATTGGTATAAAACCTGTGGATTCATTTTCATACCATGTTGTTTTACATTTGGAATTATGAGAGCCTATTCCCATATAGCTTAAATATTTCAATTCTTGAATTGCCATTCTTGGTTTCTCTTTCTTTCCACTTGAAATTGAAGGTCAACTCTTCATGATTGTAGAAGTCCACCCTTTGGAATTGAGGAAGTTGTCTCCTACTATGCCTTGCTAATTCTGCAGCACTGACTTGGTTGTGGCAATTCATAGATGGTTTAAAGATGAGTATCTCTGGATACTAAAAAAAGCAAACTGCTAAAACAAAAAGTTTTCTGGAATCTGATGAAACTGACTTTGGAAGGAAACCTGATCAAATGTCAATGTCTAGATGCATCTTAAATGAGATCAGCACGATGGAGTCTCGCTGGATCTTAACCCTCTAGTTGCACAAGTGCTACCGGGGCTTGCCGCTTAACACCAAGCAAGCAACAGAACTCTCCATGTATGCACTCCATTAAGAAAGTCACTAAGCCACATAGGTCTCCAACACTGCAAGGAAGTGTGCCCCATAAGCATCAAGTCAAGGCATAGCATCCATGAGTAAGCTATCTCCAATGTGTATGTCCATCATGGTACAACCAAGGGTAGTCAACACACCATGCATTTGACATCTCATTAAGCACCTTCAAGCATGGTGTATTACACTTTCGGAGTAACCCCAAAAGATAACAGTGCCTCTTTACGAGGAAAGTGTTTTCACCAACACCAGTCTACTCTCTCTGTAATTCAACCAAAGTAGCTTTTTGCAAATTTGAACTTGCCATAGTCTCAAAATCCATCATTGGTCCTTCAAAAGGAACTTTAACCCAAACATCATTCTCCTTCACCAAGGTATCACACCTCACCTCCTCAAAACAATTGGAAGGCTCACAAGTGGAAGTAGCCAACGCAGTATGGTTAGCATATCTCCTAGGAGGTATACTTGCCCTCATTGAAGATCTAGGTGCTCCTACATGTTTCTGTGCATCTTGCAATGTCTAAGTAAGATATCTTCGCTTCCTGCATGCTGGAGTAAAAGGTGCGGGCATATTGGTCTATGATGTAGGAAATAGAAAGAAGATTTGGTCCAACTCTTGGAACATGAAGAACATCTCCAAACTTAGTGGTGTTGATGATAACATCACCACATATAGAAACTAGTAAGGCTGAATTCTCACCAATCACCGCTTTTTATCCACCATACTGTTAAAAAAATGGGTGTGCTTGTTTAACCATAGACAATATAGCAATATTGTCACCCAACCATAGGCACAAAGGCCACCGCCGAGCACCTTAACCTTGATAGAGAGAAGAATTCTGGTAGCAAATCAATAGCCAACCAAGGCTAATGCGCCAAGCAAATATAACCG
>SNQJ01S0056137.1:15772-44071 GCA_010110895.2 Picea sitchensis
CTGTGTACTCTGTGTATGAGCCATTTATTAATTTCTGTATTGCTTAAGAATCTATATGCATTGCTTTACTTCGCAGGTTTAAAAATTACATGTGGTATCAGAGCACGTTTTTGGCTTCAGAGGGACGCATTTGTTGCTGAGGGTTTGGCTCATTCTTGATAGATCAAGTTTATCTTGGGTCTGTGATAAACCTGGGCTTAGTGGGAGATTTTGTAGTGGATATTCGAGTAAAGAAAGAGGAATGGCAAGCTCATCTAGAATTGAGATAGAGAAGTTCAACGATAAAAACTTTGAGCTATGGAAGCTCAAGATGGAGGACCTTCTTATAGACAAAGAACAATGGATCGTTGTGGATCCTGGTACACAACCTATTGGTACACCATCTACAAGCACACAGGCTACTGGTACACAACCTACCAGTACACAAACTACTAGTACACCAGTTACTGGTACGCCGAAGGAAGATTGGGACAAGTTGGATAGAAGAGCAAGGAGTACTATTCGACTCTGCCTGGTAGATTCGGTGTTGTTGAATGTCTCGGGAGAATCTACAACCAAGGAACTATGGGATAAGTTAGGGAATTTGTATCAATCAAAGTCTCTGGTAAACAAGTTGTTTCTTCAAAAGAAGTTGTATCATATTAGGATGGAAGATGGAGATTCTGTGATAGAACATCTAAATGCCTTTAATACTTGTTAGGACCCTATAATGTACCTTTTTGCTCACACTTGTTTCTACCATTACATCCTTTTTTCACTCACATTTAAACTCACATTATCACCTTACCCTATCTTTCCAAAGGTATATAACGTCTCTTCTCTTTACTATATGTTTAATTTGTTTTTCATATAATTTTACATTACTCTCATACTTAACCATTGATCAGAAATATATAAGTGTTGAAACAGTTCGAACTACAGATTATCATTGTTGTTTGAAGGTGTTAGTGTCAAAAGTCACTCCTGGATTGCTTGCAGGAGAAGAGCCCGACACCCATCAGTTTTTATGTCATGGTTTAATAAATGGGGTGATCAAATGGGTAAAGACTCAAGAAGATAAAACTTTGACTCAGTAGACCGGGCCTGGTATGTATGTAGCAAGGGAGGTCTTGATCCAACTTTTGTCAGTAAATGGATTAAAGGGTGACAGAGGGAAGACTTGTGAGAAGGGCGAGCAAGACTGCCTCGGGCGACAAGCCTTCGAAAGCTTGAGGATGAAAAACTCAGAAGCCAAGATCCTCTTAGTCCGGAGCTTCAAGGATCTGAAGAGTGACTCAACTGGATCCTCCAATTCTAAGTCATTCAACACTACGAAAATAACAGGAACCGATTAGAAATAATGTAACTGTTACAGTGATCCAACCTACATCATCCTATAACAACTACAATTCGATTGGATCCTCCAATTCCGAGCTGTTCTAACACGGTATACAAGAGATGGAAAAGAGGTTGACATCCATAAAGTAAGAAGTCTCAAATGCCTTATACATTAACTAGAGTGACTAGCGCTTCATCAAAACTTTACAATCGAGAGCCTTGCTCAACCATCGATCCATTACCAAATACCAAGACTGAGTCTATATGCTCAGGAAAATCACCTAATAGAGGTGCCCTTGGTCATCCAAGGCTCGGTGTCCCTTCATCCAAATTCAGACCGACTTTCTCTGTCTATCACCACCTTAACTGCGCATGGCTCCTGCAGGGGGAGTAGCTGAGCCAGTAAATGTTGATTTAGTGTGTGTAGACATCCTCTGGCTAGTCGAGGACTCATCATGGATTCTTTGAAGAACTGGGTACACAGGACCCTCTTGAGCAGACCGCTTTCCAGACCTTCCATACCTTACACTTAATGCATGAGGAGAGGTTTCACCCACCCCTTTTCGCCTTTATTTACTCCAAGCAAAGGCCGGGAGCGGGATCGTATCAGATGGTACCTGGATATCGAGACGATCCTTTTGGCGACTGGATTTGGCACCTTTGACCCCTTTCGACACAGTTCCTTTCTTTCCCAAGTGACCACGGGCTGTGACCCCATGTTTATTCCCAGAGCGCTTTCGGTGTTTGTGAACGGAAGGAGTTAATCCTTTCTTCTTGAAATCGCGATGAGAGAAACGTCGAGACGGATTAATGTGGCGCCACGTGTCCTCTTAGATCTGATAGTCCTGAACATGCCCGGCGATACTGTGGGCCTGACTTTGGGCGTTTTTGGTGCTTTTAGGGTTCAGGTTTTCGAGATGTAGAACAACATAGAACCCTCACCCCTTGAATTCCCGAATGATGAATCACCGATGCGATTAGATCTCGCGCCACGCGTCTTTTGGATGGACGACTACTATCTTTCCTGTCATGTAATATAGGCGCTATCTATCACGCATAACCTTGGTGCAACTCTACCACCAGCGATTT
The DNA here is from genome assembly GCA_010110895.2 of Picea sitchensis. Classification (NCBI taxonomy): domain Eukaryota; kingdom Viridiplantae; phylum Streptophyta; class Pinopsida; order Pinales; family Pinaceae; genus Picea; species Picea sitchensis. The sequence goes on from SNQJ01S0056137.1 coordinate 18,179, forward strand.
CCTGTCGACCGTCGATCTGCTCCTATGGATGGATCCGGGCCGTTAACACCATAATTTTGCCCGCTCGCTTGATTTTGAATCTGAAAAGGACTTCTTCTATAAGTTGCGCTCGATGCTCATCACGCCATTTGCAATCCTGAATGCTCTTGTGCCTCGGATGAGAAATGTTACTAACATTAGGCTCCATGGGGGATAGAGTCATCCCTGTGATGCTCTAAGGACTCATTTTGCAATTCTAGTGCCTTGCTGTTGGGTTATGGAGTCATCTACTAAGCTGAAAAATAAAAATAAAAATAAAACAAGGAACTGAAAGAACAATATTTACAAAACACAGGAGCCACAGAAGGCTCAGACAAAACATTTTTTAAGAAAATGCCCATTAACTAGGCTGCTGAAAACTTCTTCACCCTCCAAATCCATTAGCCGATATGTGTTATTCGAGAAAACCTCAGAGATTTTGAAGGGCCCGATCCATAGGGCTTCAAATTTTTCGTGCTTTCCCTTATCTTGTTTAGGAGCATCCCATTTCAGTACCACGTCTCCTACCTGGAACTCCTCCTTCTTCGTTTTCTTATCAAAAACCTGCTTGATCCTTTGCTGGTGGTCCTGAACTCTGATCATCACCTGGTCTCTGACCTACTGGACTTCTACCAGTTGGTGAATCCTTCTGACCATGTCATTAGGATCTTCTTGATAATCCTGGAACAATTTCGCTACGAGAATGGCCAGATGAGAAGGGAAGACAACTTCTGCTCCGTATACTAACTAGAAAGGGGAGATGCCTATAGATCTCTTTGTAGTCACCCAATCAGCCCATAGAGAAAATTTCAGCTTTTAATTCCAAGCCTTTTTGTTGTCCTCCAATAATCTTTTGATAATCCTTATGAGACTTTTATTGGAGGATTCTGCTAAACCATTTTCCTGGGGATAGTACGGAGTGGAGTGAATCAACTTGATTCTGAATTGCTCACAAAACTTAACCAATGGTTCAACCTTGAATGAGGTTGCATTATTTGTAACGATCTTTCTTGGGCAACCGAATCTTGTGATGAGGTCTTCCAGGAATCCAATAATTACCTTGTGGGAAGCACTCCTGGTGGGGATAGCTTCAATCCATTTAGTAAAGAAGTCTGTGGCAGTCAGGATCCATCTATGCTGCCCACTGGAATCAGGGTGGATTTATCCAATAAAATCTAGGCCCCATTGCTGGAAGGGTCCCGAAACAACCACAGGCTATAAAGGCAGAGACTTGAGCTGCTGCTTTCCTGAAAATCTCTGGCATGTAATATAGGCTCTAACTCTTCTATGGACATCAACGAACAAAGTGGGCCAGTAGTATCCAGCCCTGAGTATTTTGTGGGCTGTGGCCTTCCAGAAGTGGTTCCCTCCACACCGGCCACTGTGAAATTCAAACATGATCCTGTCGACCTCTTGTGGATCTATGCATTTTAACAGTACCCCAAGCGGGTCTTTCCAGTATAAGATTTGATCAATAAGGAAATATCTGACTGCCTTGAGCTTCAGAGCTCTTGCTTTGTTTCTCAGTAGGCCATCTGGAGGCTTCCACTCCTACAGTAAGTATATGACATCCTTATACCAAGGACACCGGGCCAATGGGGGCTCCCTTTGAGGGTCTCTTTCAGACAACTGACCCTGCTGGATTCCTGAGCATTCATTGATGAAACTTATCCCCAAATCTTGGCAATTGGCTTCAGCCAGCAACTTGGCTAGATCCTGACCTTTGATCAATTTGGTAGGCTTTATTTCCAGGTCAAACTCCAGAATCCTGGCTATCCACTTACTCCTTCTCCCGTCTATGTCAGGCTGGATAAGAATGTCTTTAACAGTAGCCGAGGGGACGTAAGCGATGATTTTTGACTGCAGGACATAGATTCTGAATGCCTTGAGAGACTTTACCAGGGCATAGGCCTGCTTCTCCATAGTGTCATACCTGACTTCAACATCCCTTAATGCTCGGCTAAAATAGGCAATAGGTTTCTCTAGCCCTTCCTTGTTTATTTGTAATAAAACAGTGACTACCGTGTCAGGTGAAGCAAAGGAGAAAATAAGAAAGTCCTTTGAGTAATCGGGACTGATAAGCACAGGGGCTCCAGACAAGGCCTTCTTTATTTGCTCAAATGAATTCCGTGATTCAGAAGTCCACCTCACTTCATTTCCTTTCCTTAGCATGGTTGTTATAATCTTTACCTCCTCGACAAAATTAGGCACAAACCTCCTTAGGAAATTAATCTTGCCAAGGAAGGATTAGACCTCCTTCTTGGACCTCGGGACTGATAAGGCTTGTATTGCCTCAACTCTGCTAGGGTCAATCCTGACTCCTTTCGCTGATACTATGTGGCCTAGTAACTTGCCCTCCTGCATGGCGAACAAAGATTTCTTGGGGTTTAATGAAATGCCAAAACTCCTGCATTTTAGGAAAACTTTCCTGAGATGATGACAATGTTCTTTATCTGACTTTGAAAACACTGTGATGTCATCCATATAGACGACCAAAAATTTATCCTTTTCGCTGATGAAAGCTATGTCCATGGCACGCTGAAATGTGGCCCCTGCATTCATTAATCCAAACAACATCTTGGCGTACATGAATGTACCCCATGGAGTGGTAAATGTCATCTTTTCCCTGTCCTCAGGCAGGACAAAGACCTGATTGTAGCCAGAGAAACCATCAATCATGGACATCCTGGAAGCTCTTGTTACCCTCTGCAGTATATGTTCCATCTTTGGTAAGGGGTAGTTATCCTTTCGTGAGCTCCTATTCAGGTTTCTGAAGTCTACACAAAGCCAGATCTCTCCACTCTTTTTCCTTACTGACACCAAGTTGGCCACACACTCTGAATACCTCATCGGTACAATGATCTGAGCTTGAAGTAGCTTCTTCACTTCCCTCTCCATGATAGGTAGCAACATAGGGTTGATATGTCTTAGCTTCTGCTTAAATGGCTTTGCCTCCTCTTTTAATGGGATTTTATGCTCGATGACAGAAGTGTCATATGTTTTGAGGTCTTCGTAGGTCCATGCAAACACATCAGCAAACTCCCTCAGCAACCCAGCATATTCAAACCTCTTCTCCTCTGTCAAACTTCTTGACAATTTGACAAACTTGGGCTCGTTCTTGGTCCCAATGTTGCATTGAATAGTACCAGTGTCATCCTCCGTGGTCCCCCCTTTTAATGACACATCGTTTCTATCAAAAAGCCTTTCCAAAGGAACCAGTCCTCTTGGAATATTGTTGCTAGGTAGCTGTACAATGTTACGCTCTGCAATCTTATTCAGAAAATTACCCCCATCAAGATATTCTTTAGAGACGGAGTCTTGGTTGATATGCATCTCTGAAAACTCTTCGACAGTTTCCAAGAATTTCTTGACCTCGAGATCATCCTCGAAAACCTTCCAATGTTTGATGTTGCCAGGAATGGAGGGCCTATATTTTACTTCCACATCATATCTGAATTTGGGCGGCAAGGGTATTTTGAAATTACTTGCTGATGTAGCCAAGGAATCTGCCATTGTGTTCTCCTCTCTTGGGATGAAAGAAATGTTAAATGCTGAGAAGAAACTATCAATTAGGTCCCATACCTCGTTTCTGTAACTTCTGAGTCGAGGGTGCTTAGCCTAATAAGTGTTTCTGATCTGTTGGACCACCAACTCTGCATCACCGAACACTTCTACCTCCTGAATTTCCATTTCTCTTGCGGCTCTTAACCCCAGGAAGAGAGCTTCATACTCTGCCACATTGTTGGTAGCTTCAAATTATAGCTTGTATGATAGAGATATGGCTTCTCGAGCAGGTGACACAAAAACCACCCCAGCTCTAGCACCTTCCCTGGAAGAGGCCCCATCAAAGAACATTTTCCAGACGGGGGTGATGGAGGGAGGAAATTTAGTGGAAATGGTGGGATACTTTCTGAGATTAAGAGGGGGCTCAGGAGCATGGGTGAGCTGTAGTAAACTAGAACCTAAATCAGTGTCTAAGGAAAAAATGGGATGGTTGGTAGGGTTGGCTTCATCACTGATTATATAGGCCAGTTGGGCTTCCCTGTACAACCTCCCATGTTCTCCTCCAAACACTGGGATAGTAGCATATGTGAGGTCCATCTGCAAAGTTCCCCCCAGTATTTTTATCCAAGACCTTGATAATAACATACCGAACTTGGGGGGGACATCAGCCACTACAATATCCATGACCACACTTTTCATGGGCAACTGAAACAAGGTCACAACCAGGTCTTTGATAACTCTTAGACATTGAACCTTTCTGGAGTCAAAGGAATAGAGGTCATGATAGGCTCGGGTGACTTCTAGCCCTAACCCTTCCATGACAGTTTTGGGCATGAGGTTGTGAGAGGCCCCTGAATCCATCAAGCAGTTGTGCAACACCTTGTCATGTATGTTCAGGGAAGTGTAGAAGGGAGGGGATGAGTCATTCCTGTCTTCTACCATAGGACCTAGGATAACTGCAGGTTTTTCATCTTGCAAATTGACGGAGTCTGTGGGAAGGCATGAGGTCTCAGACTGTAAAATCTCATAGAAGCGTTTCTTGAACCCTTCATGTTTAATCAATTCAGTCAGGGGCACAGGGATTCTGATTTTTTGAATTTTGTGCCCGAACTTAAAAGAAGACGTAAGCTTCAGAACTTCTTTTATTTTGGGAACATGACTCTGGACTATGGGAGAGAGGGTTCAGGTCTTCTTACCTTTGTGACTATCTGCTACTTCATTAGCAGGTTTCTTTGTTCTAGTAGACTTCTCAGGAACGTCAGGCGCTATAGTCTTTTTCTTGGACCTCAGATCATACCTGCCTTGGCCGCCACTAGTCTTGTCTCCCTTGCTCAGTTCATTTAGCTGTCTATCCATGAGAGACTCCTCATATGCTGATTGAGTGAGATGAAGAAAAGGAGGAGTGTCTCCGAAGCAGTGGATTTCAGGATCAAGCTTATCTATTTCCCCTTCTTCCCCCTCGGCCACAAAATTGTTTTGGAAAGGGGCCTGAATTTTCTGGTCTTCTCTGTCTCTTCCCCTCTCTCTTTGCACATTCGAGGGAGTAAAATTGTTCGGCCTCCTGAAACCTCCTTTGTTTTCGGCATTCTGAGGGCCCTTGTATGCTTGCCTCCCCTCGACTTTCATTCTCTCCATCTCTGCAGATAGAGACTTCACCATCTTGGTCAGTTCATCCACTTGAGGGTGGGGCACCGATGATCCAGAAGTTGAGGTTTCTGACCTTCCCTTTCTTCTGTCTATGTCGGCCTTGTTCCTCAGTCTGTTAGCTGCTAACACATTGGATTCCACCTCTATGGCCACATCTTGCATTTGAGCTAAGGAGGTGGCTCTTCTTTCTCTCAATAAAAGACAGAAATCAGGGCCAAACGCACTAGCATAAGAAATTTTGGCCGAGGCTTCTGAGGGTTTTATTTCGGCAGGAATTTTATTATACATCTTATTAAATCTTTTGGAGAAGTCAGAGACAGACTCTCCTTCCATTTTCTTCAAAGACCCAAACTTTGTCATGTAGTACATGAAATATTTCCTATCGCCCCACTGCCTCAGGAAAGCACTATCCAGGGCTTCGATCCTAGCAATAGCTTCGATGGCCAATCCTCTGAACCATTTCCTCACCTCACCATCCAGGCTCTGGACAAAGACTCTCATCCAGAAATATTCATTTTCAATGTTCAGGTTGTCTGCATAATTGTAGAAAGCAGCCAGGTGCTCTTCTGCAGTTATGTCCCCTTCCCCAGTGAACTTGGGCATGCATTTTAGGTAATCTCCAGCAGGGAGAGGATTCATAGGGTGGGGTAGGATTAAGGGGGCATATCTGGAAGTGACTATGGTGTCCATTCTATTTAGAGGGGGATTAGAACCATCCATAGGAATATTAGGTGGAGGAGAACTTGGAGGAGAAGGAGTTCGCGAGGGGGCTACCGGGAATGAGTCTCGGAGTGGAGTGGGAAACAAGAGGGGATTTAAGGAGAAGGATAAAATCTCCCTCTTTGTGCAAGAGTGGGGAAATATTCTGTGGTCCTGGGTCTACAACAAGGTATAGCTTCAGAGGAGAGGGGAGTGACAAGGATTTCTCCCTCCAATCCCAGATCAGGACGGGAAAACTCAGCAGGAACACTCCCAAAATTCAGGAAGCGGGAAACCTCTGAAGGAGGTCTATTAAGAAACCGAGGAGGAGAAAATGGATTTTTTATAGAAGGAGATGATGAATTACCTATTTCTGTGGTGGAAGCTTCTTCTTCAGAGTTCTTTCCTTTTCTGAGAACCACCTCCAGATCAGTTTCAGGTGTAGCTAGAGGCAGCTGTGGGTGAGACTGCGTGTGTCTACCTCTGAAAGCCACAATTAACATGGTAGGTTCACCACATTGTAGTCGTCACAATGGAGTCGCCAGGTGCACAGTAGCAATCCTCAAAGGCTCTGATACCTGATGCACCTTCAGAATCAGAGGCTCAATGTCGTTCAATCCCGGGGAAAAATTTTCAACTTCGTCCCCGTCAACGGTGCCAGAAATGTTAGTGTCAGAAGTCACTCCTGGATTGCTTGTAGGAGCAGAGCCCGATGCCCATCAGTTTTTATGTCATGGTTTAATAAATGGGGTGATCAAATGGGTAAAGAATCAAGAAGATAAAACTTTGACTCAGTAGACCGGGCTTGGTATGTATGCAGCAAGGGAGGTCTTGATCCAACTTCTGTCAGTAAATGGATTAAAGGGTGACAGAGGGAAGACTTGTGAGAAGGGAGAGAAAGACTGCCTCGGGTGACAAGCCTTCGAAAGATTGGGGATGAAAAACTCAAAAGCCAAGATCCTCTTGGTTCGGAGCTTCAAGGAGTTGAAGAGTGACTCAACTGGATCCTCCAATTCTAAGTCGTTCAACACTACGAAAATAAAAGGAACCGATTAGAAACAATGTAACTGTTACAGTGATCCAACCTACATCATCCTATAACAGCTACAACTCGATTGGATCCTCCAATTCTGAGCTGTTCTAACACGGTATACAAGAGATGGAAAAGAGGATGACATCCATAAAGTAAGAAGTCTCAAATGCCTTATACATTAACCAGATCAACTAGCGCTTCATCAAAACTTTACAATCAAGAGCCTTTCTCAACCATCGATCCATTACCAAATACCAAGAATGAGTCTATATACTCAGGAAAATCGCCTAACAGAGGTGTCCTTGGTCATCCAAGGCTCAGTGTCCCTTCATCCAAATTCGGACCGGATTTCTCTGTCTATCACCACCTTAACTGCACATGGCTCCTGCAGGGGGAGTAGCTGAGCCAGTAAATGCTGATTTAGCGTGTGCAGACATCCTCTGGCTAGTCGAGCACTCGGCATGGCTTATTTGAAGAACTGGGTACATAGGACCCTATCGAGCGGACCGCTTGCTAGACCTTCCATACCTTACACTTAATGCATGAGGAGAGGTTTCACCCACCCCTTTTCGCCTTTATTTACTCCAAGCGAAGGTTGGGAGCGGGATCGTATCAGATGGTACCTGGAGATCGAGACGATCCTTTCGGCGACTGGATTTGGCACCTTTGACCCCTTTCGGCACAGTTCCTTTCTTTCCCAAGTGACCATGGGCTGTGACCCCGTGTTTATTCCTAGAGCGGTTTCGGCGTTCGCGAACGGAAGGAGTTAATCCTTTCTTGTTGAAATCGCGATGAGCGAAACGCCGAGAAGGCTTAATGTGGCGCCACGCGTCTTATTAGATCTGATGGTCCTGAACTTTCCCGACGATACTGTGGGCCTAACTTTGGGCGCTTTTGACACTTTCGGGGTTCGGGGTTTCGAGATGTAGAACAACATAGAACCCTCACCCCTTGAATTCCCGAATGCCGAATTGCTGATGCGATTAGATCTCGTGCCACGTGTCTTTTGGATGGACGGCTACTATATTTCCTGTCATGTAATATAGGTGCTATCAATCACGCATAACCTTGGCGCAACTCTTCCACCAGCGATTTCCCGCCGATCGTCGATCTGCTCGTATGGATGGATTTGGACCGTTAACACCATAATTTTGCCCGCTCGCTTGATTTTGAGTCTGAAAAGGACTTCTTCTATAAGTTGCACTCAGTGCTCATCACGCCATTTGCAATCCTGAATGCTCTTGTGCCTCGTATGCGAAATGTTAGTAACATAAGGCCCGTTGCTGAAACAGTCAAAAGCACGCAAACCCCGTGGCTGAAACAGTTCGTGGTCTATGATGCTGAAACAACAACCGACACAAGAAGAAGCTGTTACACTCTCCGTGGTCTATGATGCTGAAACAAAAACTCACACAAGAAGAAGTTGTTACACTCTCCATGGTCTACGATGCTGAAACAACAACCTACACAAGAAGAATCTGTTACACTCACCACAACAGCCACACCTTGAGCCAGAATTAACCATCGCTGCTGTGTGAGACCACATTGCTAAAACAGTCAGAACACAAATCTCGTTGCTGAAACAACCCGTGATTTGTGATGCTGAAATAGTAACAGTAGTAACAAGAAGATAAATAAAGAAGCTGTTACTCCAGCTGCAACAACTACACCTCACTCAGCACCATTTCAATCATTGTAATAGCATTTTTTTATAGGAGACCGGGATATCCTATTCCAGTATAGAAATCAGATCTGACTAAGAATAGGATTCAGATGTGCAAATGTAATTTGATGATCAAATTGTATCAAGGGGATTCTCCTCTTTAAATAAGGGGAAATCATCATTAGAGGGGGACTTTTTGGCTAAGAAAGGAATTACAGAGAAAGACGTGTTTACTTTAGACATTGTAACATGATACAGTTGACAGATGAATAAAATATTGTTCTCATCATTTCTTTCTAGTTCCTTTCGTTTCAGGGGAATCTTGTGAGAAGGGAGGGCCCACCTTCTTCACAAGATTCACCCATTAGCTTTGTAGTGTGTTAGTGTTATTTCTGATCATGCCTTGATTAAATTATGTTTTTCTGAAACACTACTTTACTGAACTCTGTCTTGCTGAAACTCTACTTTACTGATTGTTACATTGTTTTCATATGATTTATGCTTGGGTAACTGTTAATCATTCTAGTTAGCAATCCTGTTTGGTGAATTTATGAAAGCGTGATAATCAGGGACAGGTGTTGAAGATTCCTGCTTGGGGAATAGGGTCCTGTTCTCTGTTAAGAGATAGTTAGCCTTCAGTGTGTGTCAATCATTTCGATTAATAATGAGTTCATGAAAGTGTAATGATCGAAAACAGGTGTTGAAGATTCCTGCTTGGGGAATAGGGTCCTGTTCTCTGTTATAGAATAGTTGGTCTTTCCTTTTTTAGTATCTTGAAGGATTTCTTTCCTAGGTTGTTATTTTCTTAATGTAATCCAAGATTCTTTGGATAATTATTTCTTTAAACTTTGAACTCTGCAATAGGTAGGTTGCTTTCCTGTAATTCAAAGTAGAACTTCAGTTTGTTCAAGGCAAGGTGTGATTAGTGTATTTTTACTATAACTCTAGATTGCTTTTGAGATTGAGCATATACAATGTGTGATTACCTTTGAAGTAAACAAAATTCCCTAGGTTGACAATTTATGTAGCACTTGATTGTTTAGTTGAATAAGCAATTATAGTGACCAACATTTTGGCGTCGTTGCCGGGTAAGGTAATTATAGATTTCAAAAGCACTTATGTTCTTTCAGATATAAAGATTGCATGAGAGGACACGGAGACCCCAAAGAAAATGACCCTACAGGTGGCAGGGGTAGAGGAAGAGGAGGAATAAAGACTTATATTGAAGAGATTATATCAAAGTCTGAATCTTCTCTCCTCAACGACCAAACTCTCGAAAACCAAAATCCCAACCTTCCTTTCAAGAAAAATTTGAAACAGGGAAAGGGGTTTGGAGTCTTGAGACAGTCGAGAAACCAGTAGGAAACATTGAGGACAGAGCAAGTGCAGCAGGGGAGCAAACAGAAGAAAAAATGGATGAGTATAATGAAGAACTGCATCATGAATAACAGGTAGGTCCTGAAAGAGAGGTAAATGATGAAAACTCTTTTTCCACTTTAGGATTTCCTATTGGTGATCTTCCTAGAGGGGTAGCTCCCATGAAGAAAATTCCACTCTCATCATTGCCTAACTTTCATGGTTTATCTTTAGAATATCCTGATGAATTCCTTTTTGAGTTTGACATATTATGCAGAAGTTATGATTACATTTCCAATGCTCAAAAATTAAAACTATTTCCAACAACATTGAAAGGACATGCACTAAGATGGTTCATGAGTCTTGGAGGTCATGTAATCACAACATGGGACCAGATGAAACAAAAATTCCTGCATAAATTCCAGGACTATTGCCGAACAAGAGAAAAAAGAGAGGAACTATTCAAGATGATACAGAAAGAGGATGAAAATCTGGAGGACTTTGTAGAAAGGCTACAGCATAATCTACAAAGATCCAGTCACCCCGATGTAAGTAAAGATATTGTTAAAACAATATTACTAAAAGGAGTAAGGGATGACTATCTAGATATGCTGAATATGCTTGGAAAAGCGAACATATCTAAAGAATCATATGATGAAATTGTTAACCTATGTAAAAGATGTTCAAGAGGAGCTTCAAGGAATAGATCAAATAGCAGGGATACCACATTTTCAAGAGTTCAAAAATCAGCCAGTGGGGGAGCAACAAGAGCCGAAATAGGTAATTTACTTGAAGGTTTTAAAACTGAAATGTTAAGCTCTTTTTCCTCACAAATTGATACCCTGCAGATTCAAAAGAAACAAGCTGAAGCAGAAGAAACTCTGTCCATCTTTTGTTCTAAATGCAGAGACAAGCACCCACGAAGGGAATTCCCATTGGACAAAAATCCAATCTGCACCATCTATGATAAGGATCATGAAACAAAACAATGCCCTTCTTTACCAGGGATCAAGGCAACATTAAAACCAACTGATGAAGAAGCTAAAGCTGTCTATCTATTGACACAGAGAAGGCAATGGCAACCGCGGGGACAAGGTATGAATCCTAATATGCCATTTACATCTTCTAATCGTTGGAATAACTATCCTTCTTTTAATCAAGCGAATTACCCTCCCTATAATCAAATGCAATATCTAAATCAAATGAATTACCCACCCATGCAACAAACTAACCCACCCTTTGTTTATCCATCAATGTGGACTCCTTGGCCTCCACAACAACAACCATATCTTAACCAATGGAATCCAAATTGGAGAGGACAACAACCCCCGTTCCCAAACCAATTACCTCAATCACAATTTCTGCAACCAATCCCCTTACCATCAGGTACTCCACCAAACAATCAAATAATGAGGCCCCAACTACCTGTACAACCTAACCCTAACCCCAATAATAAAGCTGTGCAGTGCATTGATATTCATAACCAACCTACATTTTCTCTTCTCCCTGTGCAATGCAATGATATTCATTTATGATATGGGAGAATAGTAGAACCTATCATAGCTGATGTTACCTCTTATGATAAAGAGGAAACAAAAGAGCATGATGTGCCTGAAGAGGTACAATCATCCTCTAACACTGCTGCTGAAACAACAAAACCACCATTTCCTAAGCGTTTAGCTTTGACTAAAACAACTGAGCCACCTGCTTTCAATATTCTAGGGGAATTACAAAATCTTTATGTCAAAATTCCTTTACTACAAGCACTCCGAGATGTACCAATTTATGCCAGGACTATGCGAGACATTTGTGTTAAGAAACCTGGTAGGAAAATTAAAGATCCCCTTACAGTTCATGTCATGGGTGACTTGTCTGCACTAATGTCAGGTAAAGTTCCCCCAGTTAAATATGGTGATCCCGGCCACCCTACCATCTCATTACAAATTGGAAAAATGATAATCCCTCAAGTCCTGGTAGTCTTAGGTGCCGCTATCAATATTATGACTCTGGAAACCTCACAACTGTTACAACTGCAGAATGAAATCAGAGACACCCCAACTATCCTAGAATTAGCTGACCGTTCTACAATCAAACTGGAGGGAGTCATTGAAGACCTAATTATCTCAGTGGAATCCTGGAATTATCCAGCTGACTTTGTGGTATTACAACCTAAAACAAAGTTGGGGGACCACCCTCTAATTTTGGGCAGGCCTTGGCTAGCCACAACAGATGCTTTTATCAGCTGTAGATCAGGTTCAATGACAATTTCCAACGGTTACGAGAATAAACAACTTACCCTCTACCCTCACGCTACACCCTTGATTAATAATGATAATTCTGTATGGGTTGACTTTGATGATCAACTTACTCAACCTATCTTGACTATCGGACAAGCCTTAAGCCTTAAAGATGCCACTGAGGATGAAGTAATTAATAATTTTATTTGTGAACCCTCCTCCGTGACTCTAGAAACTCATAACCAACTAGCTGCACTTTTGGAGTCAGATAATCAAGAAAACCTCAACTCTGAAAACCCACCTCAAACATCTTCCACCATCTCTTCTAAAAGCATACTAGTAGAAATTGAACCTAGCAAAACACTGAACATAAACCCCAACCTGACAGATGCTGAAACACAACAATTAATGAAGTTACTTCTTGAACATAAAGAAGCATTCGCATGGGACTATACAGATATGAAAGGAATCTCTCCCAAATTATGTACCTATCATATATATATCAAGGAATATTGCCGACCGATCTGCCAATCTCAACGACGAATGAACCCTAATTTAAGAGAAATCCTTAAAGAGGAACTTCAAAAATTGCTCAATGCAGGGTTTATATATCCTATATCGGACAGTGAATGGGTTTCCCCGTTGGTAATAGTTCCTAAGAAAAACGAGAAATTAAGAGTATGTGTAGATTATAGAGCCTTAAATAAAGCCACTCAAAAAGATCACTTCCCGTTACCATTCATTGATCAGGTGTTAGACAGTTTGTCAGGGAATAAATTTTTCTCCTTTTTAGATGGTTTCAGTGGGTATAATCAGATCAAAATTGCACCCCAAGACCAAGATAAAACCACTTTTACTAGCCCTTGGGGAAATTTTTCTTATAGAGTTCTCCCATTTGAACTATGTAATGCACCAACAACCTTTCAAAGAGCAGTTATAGGAATATTTCCTGATATGCTTAATGACTCTATGGAAATTTTTATGGATGATTTTACCCCTTATGGTGTTTCTTTTTAGGAAGCACTACAAAACCTTGAGAAAGTACTTAAATGATGTATACAAGCCCACCTCTCCTTAAGCATAGAAAAATTTCATATGATGATGAGTGAAGGAATAGTGCTTGGACATTTTATTTCATCTCAAGGAATTCAGGTGGATCCATCCAAGATACAAGTCATAAAAAATCTTCCTACTCCCAAAACCCAAATAGAGGTGAGAAGTTTTTTAGGACATGCTGGATACTACAAAAGATTTATCAATTTTTTTTCCAAAATAGCTTCTCCCCTGCTTGTATTACTGATGAAAAATGCCGAATTCAAATGGACTAATTCTTGCCAGGAAGCATTTAATACACTTAAACATCAGTTATCTACAACCCCTATTCTAAGAGGACCTGATTGGACGCTTCCCTTTCATATATCCTCTGATGCTTCAGATACTGCAATAGGAGCTGTCTTGGGACAAGAAGAAAATCATCTTCCTTATGCTATTTATTTCATTAGAAAGAATATGACTCCTGCTGAACTTAACTATACAATTACAGAAAATGAATTCTTAGCAGTTATCTATGCTATTAATAAATTTCGACATTACATCACTGGCTACTCTACTCTTGTCCATACTGATCACTCAGCTATCAAATATCTAATGAACAAACCTATCACAAATGCTAGAGTCACCAGATGGTTACTATTATTGCAAGAATTTGATATTACAGTTGTAGATAGACCAGGAAAAGAAAATATAGTTGCTGATTTCCTTTCTCGGTTAGCACCTGATGATGATACCCCAGTAGATGATTCCTTTCCTGATGAATACCTATTTACAGTATCTTCTCACTCACCATGGTATGCAAACATCGCTAACTACTTGGTTGCAGGGAAGTTACCACCACACCTATCCCACCAGGAGAAAAGAAGAATCATTCAACAAAGTGCTCGGTATAGCTGGATAAGTGGGTGTCTTTTCCACATAGGACTTGATCAAGAAATCCGAAGGTGCATTAGAGAAGATGAATTTTATGATCTACTAAAAGCTTGTCATGATGGCCCTTGTGGAGGGAATTTTGCTGATAAAAGAACAACACATAAAATTCTCAGGATGGGGTATTATTGGCCCTCACTTTTTAAAGATGCAAAGAAATATGTCCGGGCCTGTGATAGCTGTCAAAGAATGGACCAACCTAATCATAGAGATGAAATTCCATTAAACCCCCAGATAGTACTTGAACCATTCGAAAGATGGGCCTTAGACTTTGTAGGACCCATTAACCCCCCATCCAATCAAAAAGTTTACATAGTGGTCTGCACAGATTATATGACCAAATGGGTGGAAGCTAAATCACTCCATAGAGCGACTGAAGAAGCAGTTCTAGATTTCCTATTTGAAGACATCTTCATCAGATTTGGAGTGCCAAGAGAATTAGTTACAGATGGGGAACCTCCTTTCACTTCTCATGGTTTTAAAGCCACCCTTCAAAAATATGATATTCAGCATAGAATGACTACAGCATACCACCCCCAAGCCAATGGACAGGTGGAAAGCACAAATAAAGTAATAGAATCCATTCTTACAAAAAAAGTGAAGGAAAACAAAAAGGACTGGTCTCACAGGCTCCCTGAAGCATTATGGGCCTACAGAACTACCTGGAGAAATACTACATGATTCTCTCCCTATGAATTAGTTTATGGAAAAAGTGTCGTCTTTCCTGTGGAATTTGAAATCAAAACCTTAAGGACTGCTTTAGATGTCAACCTTGATTTGACCAATGCACAGACAACCAGGTTGCAGCAGCTTAATGAATTGGATGAAAAAAGACTAGATGCCATTCATCAGACAACTATGATTCAACAACAAAGATCAAAATGGCATGACAAAACTATCAAGCATAAGCAATTCCAAAAAGGTAATTGGGCCTTACTGTATGATTCTTGGTTTAAATAATTTCAAGGGAAACTACGTACAAGATGGCTTGGACCTTACGAAGTGGACACTGTTTTCCCCAATGGAATAGTAAGGCTCCTCACAATCGATGACTCTAAAACACTGTTACCTGTAAATGGTCATCGGCTCCGTCTGTACCAGCGCCCTATTTCCAAAGAAGATTTTAAGGCCACATGTGTGGAAGACTCTTATTACCTCTTTTTAGAGGGGCCTCCTACCCCTCATTGCAATTAATTCTTTTTAATTTAATTTCTTTAGTATTAGATTAGATTTCGTTTACTAATAATCCCTGTCAAGAAATAGCATGTTACAATTGATTTTTGCAGATTTTCGATCAAAGAAAAGGCCTACTAAGAAAGGACGATCTTACTTCAAGAAAAGCCAAGCTTCCCCATTGCTGAAACACCACTGTTCAAGAACTTTTTTCTCTTTCCCCATTGCTGAAACACCACTGTTCAACAACTTTTTGCCTTTTCCCCCATTGTCGAAACACCACTGCTCCACAATTTCTCGCCTTTCTTTTCCCATTGCTGAAACACCACTGTTCAACATTTTTTCACATTTTTTCCCATTGCTGAAACACCATTGTTTAGCAATTTTTCACATTTTTCCCCATTGCCGAAACACCACTGTTCCACAATTTTTCACATTTTTCTCCCATTGCTGAAACACCAATGTTCAACAAATTTTCACATTTTCACATTGCCGAAACACCACCGTTTAGAAATTTTTTGCCACTGCTGAAACACCACTTCCTCAGCAATATTCTGCAACATCACTCTTCAACAAACATTTCTCTATTCTTTCCCTGTTGCTGAAACACCAATTTTTCAGCGTTCTCTGTCAATAATCTTTTGCGCTCTCATACTACATTTTGTCCTTCCACTAAACAAATCCTTGATACAATTTCTCTAACAAATCAAAAGTCTCCCCCATGGGTACTGCAAAACTATTATGGACAGGCACTATATTTTGTTTGAAGTACGAATCAAAAGGTAAAGATGAGGTATGTAAACTTTATATGTAAATACAAGTGAAATATAGTTAATGAGAAGATTCCAACTCATTATTACCACTCAAGTAAAATCATTATTTTAGCCGTACTTGAGGGGGGGGGGGATATCAAAATCTTATACCATCATTTCACACGAACCAACCACCGTCATTCTTTTTTTTTACCATCATTTCGTTTGTTTCACCACCATTTGCATGCCTTCACCTGAAAAACTCACTCTGCACAAAAGAGGTTACTCGACTCTCTGACGGTGCATTTTACTGAGCTGTTAGCTATGGGAGGCCATGTTATACGGTACGAACCCGCCACGACAGCCCTGTTAGAACTATATCCAGAAATCTATCAAATTTTTCTGCAGGTAGGATGGCTGGGTTATTTTCAGAGGCTACGGGGATTTGATCAACAACAGGTTCTTCAATTTGCTCGAAATCTCCAGGAAGATCATTCCATTGTTCAAGGGGTTCGGATCCCAGTTACAGAGGAGGATATAGCACAGGTCTCGAGTCTCCCTGTCATTGGCATTCATTGGTTCAGTCGCAAACATATCATCCTTAATGCCCAGTAGGATTTCCTCTTGCCAGGGGAACAAATTGAGCCCAAAGGCAGGGGTGTCCAACTTAGCTCGTTGCCAGCTCCATGGCCGAAAGTTGCAGAATTTGTCAAGCACTACCTTACCTGTGAAGGCCGATACCAGGTAGTCTACAAATACGATTTTGTCCTGTTGTCTCATTTATGACATACTAGATTGGTGAACATTCCTTATTATCTGCTAGGATGTCTTAAAAATATGTCGCATTACTGTAAGAAGGGTACAAATCTTGCCCTTTCCCTCACCCATCACCATCTCGCTCAACTACTTATCCAAAAGGGTTTTGACCAACAAAACCCTCCCCTAAACAACCCACCCATAGACCCCCAAGAAGCTGTTGAATATCCTGAAAATCTTCAGGAACAACAACCACAAAACCCTCCAGACCCTCCGTAAGCACCTAACAGTCTGCCTACAGACCGAATTAATCCAATTAACCTTCCTACCATACCAAGCCCACCCCACATCTTGCTAGAATCATCCACTCCTACTATTCATATCCTTAGCGATGATTCTGAACCAGACAACTCTCCTTGTCCCATCACTAAGGAAAAACCCCCACGCAAACGAAAGAAAATTCCCTTTTTTCCGCCCTTTTTACAAAGAAAACGAACAAGGGCATCAACAAGAACAACCACTACTGCCACTGCCCTAAATCCCCAACCCATCTAGTTAAAACCCCGTACACCTCCAACCTCCCAAATTCTGGAATTTTTACCTATTCCACTCGCGGGCACTGAAACACAAGAAACAAAGGCCCAGTGTGTTGCGACATCATCCTTTTCAAATCAGGTAGCTGAAACACAAGAACCAGCTACTCATTCAGTAGATGAAACACAAGAACCAACTACTCATTCAGTAGCTGAAACACAAGAACCAGCTACTCATTCAGTAGCTGAAACACAAGAACCAACTATAGCTGTCACACAAGAACCAGCTACAGCTGAAACAAAAGAACCAGCTGCTGATATTGTTACTGAGATACAGGAATTAGATGCCCAGGGTGCTGCAACATTACTTTCTATACATCAAGAAGCTGAAATACAAGAATCAGCTACCGATCCTATAGCTGCTCCAAAAGAACCAGCTAGTGCGGCTGTGATTGTTACATAAGAACCAGTCACCCCTCTTCCAGAACCAACAATGGCCTCCGTCTTACAAGAAAATGAGTTCCTAAGGTCTGAACTGGAAGCCTACAGGCAAGAGCTAGTCATGGTAAAGGAAGCCTATGAGAAGGAACTTAAATTGTACACCCTAGCTCGCATAATGACCATGACAGAAGAAAATACAACAAAGAATCCGTGTAGAGAGTATATGTGCAGTAAATGTGGGGACATCTATTATCAAGCAGGCTAAAAAGTAATTCAAATTCCAATGCCAGGAGCTTCCCCTACACCTACGACTTTTGCAGTCAAAGAAGAAAACCCTGTTGTTACACAAGAACCAGCAGGACCTTCCAAAATTAAAACTGAACCCTGGCCTACAACAATTGTCAAATCTGAAGCCCCTGCTTTTGTTAATAAAGCTGTACAAACATTGCCTATTGATGAATCTACCCCTCCTATCTAGATCAATACCCACACCTTTGTGGAATAAGACACTCAAACCCTACCTCAACCTATCACTTGCGTTGCTAAAACACAAACTCAACCATGGGATGAGCAGGCAATAATGGAAAAATGGAAAAAAAGAGTCTGTTGTTACACAGGACAAAAGCCTGCAGGAACACAGACTACTTTGTCTAAACCATATCTATTCAAACTGGGAAGATTTGGAGCAATCACGCCAGGAATCCCGTGCCCATAAGAAATAGAATAAAGAGCTAAAAGGCAAATTGCTCCTGATGTTTGACTTGGCACAAAAGTTGTTGGCTACAAAGAAACCATCCTGCAATTACTCTCTGTTCCTCATGGAACGACTTACATTTTTTCAGATTAAATCAATCAAAGAAGGCAGACCCCATGCAGTGTTAAATCCAAAAGATTTTGTTAAAACCTTTGCAGAATCCTCTGCTATGGATCAACACCTCCTCTGTGAGGTATATTTTCATAATGAGGCCATCCCTGAGAACCGACAGCTTAACCTTAACCCTCTTTTCGGTGACATCCAGATTCGAGCACTCACCTCCTTCCTTAACAATTAGATTATATGGTAGGATGACTTCCTATCTACCAAGCATAACGAGGATAACCACATTCTCTGGATACAGCCAGAACCACAAAATGCTGCCACCTTTGTTACAGAGTATTATCAGTTTTTGAAGAAACCGGGGATGACTCAACACATTCGGCAACTACAGACAACAGTGCTTCAGGATTTTCAACAGTTCATTAAATCCACAGATATTGCTGCCCTACAAGCAAATAACATGTTTTGGCAATAATCTACTGGGAAAAGACAGGAACACAATCCCTTTAGCCCCACTAATCTTGAGACAACAATCTCCAGGGTACCTAGCTACATCAAGTGTGTTCAACAATGTGCTGAAAGCTGGATAGGGTATCAGTTTCATTTTCCTATCCTGTGGATGCCAGTAGAGAAATATAAAGTTCATTATAAGTTGCCCAAGAAGGCCAAAACAACAGCTTGGCAAAGTCTACAACGCGTTCAAGGATTCAGAGCTCCAACAGACAACACTTTCCATAGCTATTGCTTAAGTAACTTGCACGCTCATAGTCGGTATTCAGATTCTGATTCAGATTGAAGTTGCCTGAGGACATGCAACCTTTTAAGTTGGGGGGGATGTTAGGACCCTATAATGTACCTTTTTGCTCACACTTTTTGCTACCATTACATCCTTTTTTCACTCACATTTAAACTCACATTATCACCTTACCCTATCTTTCCAAAGGTATATAACGTCTCTTCTCTTTACTATATGTTTAATTTGTTTTTCATATAATTTTACATTACTCTCATACTTAACCGTTGATCAGAAATATATAAGTACTGAAACAGTTCAAACTACAGATTATCATTGCTGTTTGAAGGCCCGTTGCTTAAATAGTCAAAAGCACACAAACCCCGTGGCTGAAACAGTCTGTGGTCTATGATGCTGAAACAACAACTCACACAAGAAGAAGCTGTTACACTCTCCATGGTCTACGATGCTGAAAAAACAACTCACACAAGAAGAAGCTGTTACACTCTTCATGGTCTACAATGATGAAACAACAACCTACACAAGAAGAAGTTGTTACACTCACCACAACAGTCGCACCTTGAGCCAGAATTAACCATCGTTGCTACGTGAGACCACGTTGCTGAAACAGTCAGAACACAAATCCCGTTGCTGACACAGCATGTGATTTGCGATGCTGAAACAGTAACAACAGTAACAAGAAGATAAATAAAGAAGTTGTTACTCCAGCTGCAACAACTACACCTCACTCAACACCATTTCAATCATTGTAATAGCATTCTGTTACGGGAGACTGGGATATCCTATTCCAGTATAGAAATCATATCTGACTAAGAATAGGATTCAGATGTGCAAATGTAATTTGATGATCAAATTGTATCGAGGGGATTCTCCTCTTTAAATAAGGGGAAATCATCATTAGAGGGGGACTTTTTGGCTAAGAAAGGAATTACAGAGAAGGACATGTTTACTTCAGACATTGTAACATGATACAATTGACAGATGAATAAAAGATTGTTCTGAGTATTTCTTTCTAGTTCCTTTCATTTCAGGGGAATCTTGTGAGAAGGGAGGGCCCACATTCTTCACAAGATTCACCCATTAGCTTTGTAGTGTGTTAGTGTTATTTCTGTTCATGCCTTGATTAAATTCTGTTTTGCTGAAACACTACTTTACTGAACTCTGTCTTGCTGAAACTCTGCTTTACTGATTGTTACATTGTTTTCATATGATTCATGCTTGGGTAACTATTAATCATTCTAGTTAGCAATCCTGTTTGGTGAATTTATGAAAGCGTGATAATCAGGGACATATGATGAAGATTCTTGCTTGGGGAATAGGGTCTTGTTCTCTGTTAAGAGATAGTTAGCATTTAGTGTGTGTCAATCATTTCGATTAGTAATGAGTTCATGAAAGTGTGATGATCGGAAATAGGTTCTGAAGATTCCTTCTTGGGGAATAGGGTCTTGTTCTCTGTTGCAGAATAGTTGGTCTTTCCTTTTGTAGTATCTTGAAGGATTTCTTTCCTAGGTTGTTATTTTCTTAATGTAATCAAGGATTTTTTGGATAATTATTTATTTAAACTTTGAACTCTGCAATAGGTAGGATTCTTTCCTGTAATTCAAAGTAGAACTTCATTTTGTTCAAGGTGTTGGAGCCGCCCTTGTTTTTCACCTCGCGCAATTTTCAATTTTTGATACTTGAGATCTAAAGTTGTTTTTTCTTTTTCTTCCGAAATCATAAAACTATGAAATCTTGTCGCCGGAATAGCAATGCTTTTTCATTTTCAAAAAAGATCCATTTTTCGCAAGTATGATTGCGCTTTTTCTTTATTTCGGGACATCGCAAGCCGGATACTTCAATCTCTGAATTCATAAGTCCCGAAACGCGAAACTGCAAATTCGTTTTTTGTTTTTTTTTTCGCGCAAAAACATTAACTAGGGTAAAACTTTTAAACTCATGAGTATGCATATTCGGGAATTTGTGCCTCGGCATTCATCGAACCTAAGTTTTTGTTTTTTCAGCCCCGAGAGCCGAGAACGCGATAACTTTTGTGATAACCTTGGTCAAGGACCAAAAGTAAAAAACTAACCATGGTTAAATTTGGTTCTCGGCACGTCGTCACTCGGCACTTTCTTTCATCGAGTTAAGGTGTCCAAAACTCCGATTTACGAAGTTGCGACATAGTTATAGAGAGATTAATTAGTCTCTTAATCTAAGATTTCCTTCTCTTAATTTGAGCCTTAATTATCGCCACATCGCGATATCGCGACTCGGTATATCATTCTCCCAAAAGTTTGTGTTTGAATTCCCGAGTCGCGATATGGCGATTAAGTTAATTATATAATTAAGAATGCACCAAATCACGGTTATTATTAATTAAGGTAAAACTGGCACTCGCAGCCTTGCGAGTTGAATAGTCAAAGTGTGAAAAGGAAATTCACGATACAGCGAAAGACGAGAAAATTCTTTAAGTCATTAAGATTTGTAATTTTAAATTAAACAAGATCCATCCCGCGCATCGAGGTTGGCACTCTTCACGAGGTATTTACTTGCTCTCCATATCCCGACTACCTGTCAAGCCGCCGAACATTGATGACATTAATGAAGAATTAGGGTAAATCCATAAATAAATAAGATCGGATTTATACATTAAATTTGATTTTATTCGTGATTTGACAGACTTATTTCAAAAGGTACAGAGTTTTCAAATATATACGAGAGTTTCATTCTTTTAAAACATTTCTCATAAGCGCACAGAGCTCACCTTTCTCCGAGGAAACTCATTTCCGCATGTATACACAGGTCTATTGTAGAAGAGCGAAAAAGAAAGCGTCAGCCATGGCTCCAAGGAGAGCAGCGAAAGCGAATGTCGAGGTTGCAACGCAGGGTCCAGACAACATCTCAGATACTTTGCCTCGGACTGGCGGCTCAGTACCCACCTGGTCGTTTGTTTCAGACATTCTGCAAACTGAGTTGGTTAACTACTCAGACTCCGATGATAATGAATTTGAAAAGGATGACCTGAACACTAAATATAAGACAATTGTTCAGTCGGGGATGCACCTGGTTGCAACCAGACCTCGGTTTCTCCCATACTATGACATGATCCGATGGGCATTGGATCACGTCGACCTACCCACCAGAACTATCATAAATGACCGACGGAACACGGTCGGGAATTTCAGACCAGAGCATATCCAGTCTATGTATAAGCTACCAACGACTTCTGAATATATGTATGGCAATGAATTCCTGCAGGAATTCAAAAAGGAGTGCGAAGAATATGATAAAACCATGTCTGGTTTGATAAAGGATTGGGTTTCGCGCTCCGCAACATTCAGAGCGAATGACAAGGGCATGTATTCAATTTCTTCGCTGGAGCCACAGTATATGTATGTGGCGATGATGACGTGCCGACTTTTCGGCAGTGAGGATACCGCGCATTTTTACATCCGGTGGGTACCTCTCATCTTTTGGGTAGTAGAAGGTTGCTCATTTAATTGGGCGAAGATGCTCTCCGACAGTTTTTTCAACAAGATCACAGAGTACCGGGAGAAAAAAGCAGCCGGGAGACCATCCGGATTCTTCATGTCCGCGTATATCATGGACGCAATATGCTCCATGACGCCTTTCCCTTTAATGAATTGGGCTTGGAATCCAACCCAAGAAAAAACTGTGCATGAGTACCACGACAAGCTGTGGGAAAATAACGCAAATAAGTTTATTTATGAGATTTTCAACTGGGTGATGGTGCCCCTGCACATCGCCATTTTTGGTCTTTCGCCACCCCGCATCTCGGATAGCATTGCTGCGAACCTGAGCAGTATCGCAGACTGGTACGTAGAAGAAGAATTCTCCTATTTTAGAGTTTTCAGAGTTGTTGTTCCTCCTCTGGCGCTACCACTGTTCATCCCCGACAAACTGGCCTGTCGTGAGATTGCTCGACAAACAGTGATTGGCGGAGTGAGTAAAGAGCTCAAAGCGTCATCAAAGAAGGTATGGTCGTTTTTCCTTGTTCGACTTAATTCCTATTCCTTATTAGATTTCGGACATGCTAAGGCTGAGGCTGCAACCTTAGAAGACTTGAGCCTAGTCTCTATTGAGTACAAAAAGCATGATCCTCAGAGAATTGTAAGCACCCATTTGGGAAATTGTGGATTAAAGAG
Source organism: Picea sitchensis (assembly GCA_010110895.2). Classification (NCBI taxonomy): domain Eukaryota; kingdom Viridiplantae; phylum Streptophyta; class Pinopsida; order Pinales; family Pinaceae; genus Picea; species Picea sitchensis. The sequence continues at coordinate 41,693 of SNQJ01S0056137.1, forward strand.
GTTTGAACACGAGTGTTCACCTTTGGATGATGTTTTCCGAGGGGCGAGGTCCTATGTGGAAGTACAATTCTGAATCAAATCTCTGGCACCCGAAGACAGGGATTCTGTTTTAAAATTTCAGGAGCATAGGAAAGATGACTCCCCGTTGTGCTGGGAGGTTTGGGACTTTCCAAGGATAAAGACAAGGAGGCCGAAAGTTCTGAGGAGCAAAATTCTAATCCCGAAAAACGTCAGGAAGGAGAGCAGGAGAAGAATCCTGAACAGGAGAAGAGTCCCGAACAGGGGAAGAGTCCCGAGCAGGAGAAGAATCCTGAACAAGAGAAGAGTCCCGAACAGGGGAAGAGTCCCGAGCAGGAGAAGAATCCCGAAACATAAAAAGGGACGACTGACCCACCCAAGGAACATGGTCCAGAGATGGAAGTGAAAAACACCGACCCACCCGAAACTCAGAACCCAGAGACAAGGACAGAGACGAAGACCTCCGATCCTTCGAAAGAGCAGGACTCACTCGTCACACCAGGAAAGGTGGTGAAGCAGATCAGACAACCCATCACCTCTGTCACACCCTTGGAGTCGGCACAGGGAGACGTTAGCGAGGGATGGATATTTGGTGAAGAACTAAGACCTATAAGGGAAGAGGAACTCCCCCCTAATGAGTTCTTTTTTGACAGAAAGAGAAAAGCTGTAGTAAAGCGGGAATTTTATCAAGAAGGGGAGTCCACTGTTAAAAAATTCAAAGTAATGACAGATGGAAAAAACAAGAAGAGTGATGAATTCGCCACAAAAATAGCAGGGATGCTAGGAGCGTATGCGTCAGCAAACCAATTCTCGGTTGTAATGTTGAAAAATCAGCTCAAGAGAAAGAATCGACTGATCAAGACTCTTGAAGCCCGAGTAGCTTCGGCTGCGGAATATGCTAAGAGTCAAGCGAGTGGAGCAATAGAGCTGGCCCAATTGGCCGATAAGAAGGAAATCGAAGTCCTCAAAACCAAGCTGGAACAAGAAAATTCAGTGATCCGAGATGGTCGGGTGTAGTCGGGCCAGCAGAGGGATACGATCGCACAATTACAGGCTCAGTCAGAGGTCGCAGAAAGCAAGGTGATTGACATCGAGATTGTTAAATCCCGAGCAATCGACATTCAGAGCAGGATCTCTTCTGCTCAACAGAGTCTACTAAACAAAATAGGGGAGTTTCGAAAAGATTGCTTGTTAATGCATCCGATTTCTGAGAATCTGATTGTCAAAGAAGGAAACGCAGAAGCTGCTCAGGTCGCCTTCCAAGAAGCAGTGATAGCTACCAACAACAGATTTTCAGCAGGGCCCCCCGGACTCACCATTGCCGAACAAACTAGGGGTAATATTTTGTTAAAGAATTGGGAACATGATATTACTTTAAGCAAGGAGCAGGCCCAAAAAGTGACGAATTCACTAGAAGAAACCTTCAAAGTCATAAATGGTGAGCTGTTAGGGATGGAGAGTGGAGGTGACACAGAGACACTAAGACATATGAGTATAGAGCGGATATCCCTCGACATGAAGGAGAAAAATGAGAGAAATTTGACGAAAATCTCTAAGATGGACCGGGTAGACATGGCTCAAATTGATGAACATTTGATTCAACCCAACACACAACTTGGCACCCTTGATATTGTTGATGCACATATGGGGAATAAACTTCCACAATTAGCCCGAGAGTGCTATTTTTCCGAAGCCATTTGTCAAGCAGAGCCGTCACAGCTTGTATCCCAATTCGTGGATAGATGTAGGATATGCACTGAGTCTATGCAAAGACAATCACCTGGCACTTCTTGAAAACGGAGTAGAAGAGATGGAGTGATTTCTCTCCTAACAGCTGCCAAACGGAACCGTCACAGCTTGTATCCAGTTTTACGGACAAATGTATCATATGCACCGAGTCACGTAAAGGAAGCACCTGGCACTTTTTGAAAATAGAGTACGAGAGGGAAAATTTGTATAAATAGATCACAAAAAGAAGAACAAAAGGCTGGACTTTTTGGTACTGATTTGTAAATTGAGTTTTGGCGTTAAGAAGTTAATACAAGCAAAATTTGAAGATTCTCAATCCCGTCCCGACTGTATTACAAGTTTGTTTTCTTTATGTTTCATATTTCATTTTTCTCTACTTCTCATAATCAATGTGTAGCGCTATGCTTTAGTACGACCACTACCATAGCGAAGGAATTTCACCTTTATGTAATTGGTTATTGTCTTTCCTCTGCACCAGCTATCAGCGGGTGAAAGACCAATTTGCATTTACAGAATTATATGATCATTTACACTATATCGGTTATTTCTATACTAATATATTCTTCTGTATATGTGTGAGTTTTCTATTAACAGGAACTTTACATATCTGCA
>SNQJ01S0056138.1:0-44070 GCA_010110895.2 Picea sitchensis
TAGGGGAAGAAAACCCAGCAAAAACTTCCTTATCATAAATAGCTTATACAATGTTCAAGAGATAACTCAACCAATACAGAAAATGTCTTCCTCAAGAGATGCGCCACCCTTCTTCTTCTCTCACCAACTTGTAATTGCAGCTTGCCTCATAAGAACATGAGCAAGTGAAGTGTGTGTAAGAAGTGAGGCTCTAGCCTCTTATTTATATCAATCTGGCACATGTGAAGAGTCACCATCTGGTAGGGCCGACCTCTCACTCTGGGTGGGCAAACCCACCTTTAATTAATTCTGGCCCTTTCATTATAACTTTTGGGGCCAACTTCTTATTCTGCACTTTGTAATTGTCCGATGACCAATCCGCAAAAGGGGATTTGGTCCTTATACAATTACCGACTTGATTAATCCTCAATGGGGATTAATCTAATAACAATAATATTAATAATGACATGATTAATCCTCAATGGGGATTTAATCCAATAATAATAATAACATGATTAATCCACAATGGGGATTTAATCCAATAACAAAATAATAAGAATGCTCTTCACAGTTACATTATTTCAACAGTCCGAGTATAGAAGGTGGGGTCTTGAGCTTGTGTCTCTTGAGGATAATTTCTCTTACACTCCTAAAAAACCCTCCATGGCAGAAGAAAAGAAAAACGATGAAGTAGAATATTCTATTAATATGTTGCTTGAGCAAGCTCTCACGCAACAGAGGGAGGAAATGATGAAGAATTTTTCCCACATCCTTCAATTCCTACCGATAACAACAGGTGTGTCTTCATCAAGCGGCCACGTTGGAGGCACATCTCCTTTCAAGGTACATTTTAATTTTGATATTCTGGTATTTGAAGGAAAGATATATGTGGATGCCCTAGAAAAATGGTTAAATTTGCTAGAAGGTTATTTCTTTTGTTCACAATTTTTCCAACATGGAAAAAATCACCTTCGTAATCCTCAAGGCTCCCCCCCATGTCAAACATTGGTGGGAAACTTACTAGGAGCAAAGTTACATGGAGTAATCTTGAATATATGGGGCCAACCCTGCTTGGGGGATTTTTGTGGATGCGGTCAAGGAACAATATTACCTTGTTCATAACTACAATGACGAGTACATGAGATGGACCACGCTGGATCAAGAGAAGGGACAAGTTGTGTTGAAGTTCACCAATACCTTCCATACCTTGCACACCAAGTTGGGTATCAAATATTATGAATGGAATTTGGTTCTGAAAAACCGTGGGGCTCTACAGTGATACATCCAACCTGAAATGGATTTTTTGAACATATTATCACTAGGAGCTGCTTATCGATATGTTGTCAAGATCAATTACAAATCTAAGCACTAGAACAAATGAGAGTACAGGTCTGCAAATCCACAACAACCAAAGCATGATAAAAATGACCCTAACAACTAGCCTCCCGACAACTAGTCGAAGCCACAAGAAAAGGAGGGTCAAGGGAAGACAAAGAAGGACACTAGAAAGTGGTTTGATTTCCACAAAATCCCCTGGCAGAACACTCATCAATGTTTCTTAAAAAAATCTTTGGTGGCTAAGATCAAAGACAATGAGCCAAACCTGGATTGAAAATATGATTAAGAAAATAATGGGAGAAGAAAAAATCATCAACGCAAACCCCACTGCTACTGTTGCAACAACAACAATTCAACCAGAAGAACCAATAGATCCTGAAGAGGGGGATCACCTCTTCCATTCAAAAATGTGGGTGAAGGGGACCCTCTTGCATTTTATTGTTGATACCATAAGCCAAAATAACCTCATCTCTCTAGAGGTCATCAAACAATTGGGGTTGTCGACAACACCACACCTGCAACCATAAAACATCGGGTGGCTTCGCTAGGGACAATATCTTCATGTCAGCCAACAATTTTTCTTTTCCTATGGCATACAACCCTTCAAGGATGAGGTATTGTGTGATGTTTTCCCTCTCGATGTATGAGATATTCTTTTGGGACAACTATATATGTGGAAATGTCATGTTGTATATGAGTCTCAACCCCGTCATGTCAATGTTACTTTAGGGGGTAAGATCTATAGGATACCATAGGTAGTTCTGACCACTATTCCACCAAAAACGTGCCAGAAGGTAATATTTCATATTGCAAAATTTAGCTTCTTCACAATCTATTAAAAATTTAAATAGAAGGCTACTGCAACCAGTGCAACCTCAACATCTTCTATCCAACAAAAGAAGATTGCAGAAGAGAAAGAATATATTGTTTATTTACCTAAAACGGTGCTACACAATTCCCCATAAATCCAAGATACAACAGGATGGTTGAACATATTCAACCCTGCCAACAACTGGTTCATGACAATCTTCAACAAACCAAGTAGTCCAACTTCTTGAGCAAGGCAAGCAACTCACCAAGGTCCAGATTCAACAAATGCTTGCCCCTCTCCCTCGGGAACTCAATGTAATGGAGAAAAATACTTCCTAAAAAGGGAGGATTGATACAGGTGGATATCGGTGGCCACCCACCTATTCCAACTGGCTCAAAACTGTTTTGAGGCAACTTACTATTTTTATCAGTTTTTCGATTCCTAAACTTTCGGGGCCATTTTGAGGGCCTAAATGAATTTTTTTTTTATCAAACACCTAAATGGTAGTCACTGGATTTAATTGAGCCCCAAAAATGAACCTCATCAACAACACCTTTCCAACGAGCTATCATGTGACCCAAATAGATATCTTATGCCAAAGTTGCACCCCCGAGAAATTGATACAACAAACTACCCAAAACGGGGTCCAGAAAACTGGTAGATTTTCATCTTTCATGGTTAGGGTTTTGGATTTTATTTATGTTAAAAAGGAATTTGGAGCGTCATTTTAACAATCATATTCTTGTGATTGTGAGTATCCGTCACATCTCTTCTTAGATATAATCTCCCACTATTCTAGTGAGTCTTTCACTCTGTATTTCTAAAGTTTTGTACATTTTCCTCGTTAATATAAATTGTGTATTATTGTATCTTTGTGTTTATTGTTATATATATTCAATTGATATCTATTATATTATTTGATATCTGATATACCTATGTACATTTACTTATTATATCTCTAATCTCATTTTGTGCTAAAAGTAATTTGGATCAGTGGTATCAGAGGAGGATGCTCTTGATCATTTTTCAGTGCATGTCCCCGACGAGGTCTGAGTATAGAAAGTTGGGTCTCGAGTTTTTCTCTCTTGAGTAAAATCGATATCATAATCCCAAGAAATTCTCCATGGTGGAAGAAAAATAAAACCGACGGAGTAGAAGATTCTATTAATTTGTTGCTTAAGAAATCTCTCACACAACAAAGGGACGAAATGATGAAGAATTGTTCCCACGTCCTTCAACTCCTGTCGATAACAGTAGGTGTGTATTCATCAAGTGGTTTCTTCAGAGGAACATATCCTTTCATGGTAAAACTTAATTTTGATATTCTCGTATTTGAAGGATAGAGAGAGATGCGAATTCCCTAGAAAANAGGAGAAAATTTCCACGAGGAATCTGGAATATATGGGGCAGAGCCCACTTGAGATTTTTTTTGTGGATGCAGTCAAGGAACAATATTACCATGTTGGTAATTATGATGACCAGTACATGAGATGGACCATTTTGTGTCAAGAGAGGGTCCAAGAAGTGAAGGAGTTCACCAATACCTTCCATACCTTGCACACCAAGTTCGGTATCAAATATTTTGAATGGAATTTTGTTCTGAAATACTGTGGGGCTCTACACAGATACATCCAAACTAAAATGGAGTTTTTGAACATCTCATAGATGGGATCTACTTATCGATATGCTCTCAATATTGAGCATAAATTTAAGAAACCAAACAAAGGGGAGTTTAGGTATGCAAATCCATAAAAACTAAAGCATTATAAAGACGACCCTAGAAAACAACCTCCCGACAACCAATCAAAGCCACATGAAATGAAGGGTCAAGTGAAGATGAAGAAGGACAGTAGAAAGTGGTGTTATTTCCACAAAATACCTTGGGAAAATACTAATGAATGTCTCTCAAAGAAATCATTGGTGGCTGAGTTGAAAGACAATTATTTGAACGTAGATTTAGAATTTGATTCAGAAAATAATGGGAGAACACAGATCATCGATGCATACCCCACTGCTACTATCGTGACCACAACAATTTAATGAGAAGAACCAACAGATCTTGAAGAGGGGGAGTGCCTCATCCATTCACATACGTGGGTGAATGGGACCTTGTTGAATTTCATTGTTGATAGAGGAAGCTAGAATAACCTGATCTCAGCAGAGGTCATCAAATTGTTGGGGTTGTCGACAAAAACACACATGTAACCATACAACATCGAGTGGTTTCACCAGGGATGAGATCTATATGTCATCCAACAGAGTCACTTGTCTGATTTCATCCAACCCTTCAAGGATGATTTATTATTTTATGTTTCCCCTCTTTATGTATGTCATGTTCTTTTGGGCCAACCATATCTATAGAATCATCATGTTGTTTATGATTCTTGACCCCGTAGTTTCATTGTTACTATAGGGGGTCAACTCTATAGGATACCACAGGTAGTTCTGATTGTTTTTCCACACAAATAGCTCTTTGAGATAATATCTCATATTGTAAAATTCAGCCTCTTCACAATGTTTTCCAAAGGTGACAAAATTCCACTACAACCACTACAACCTCAACACCTTCTATCCAGCAGAAGTAGATTGTAGAAGAGAAAGAATATATTGTTTCTTCACCTACGAAGGTTCCTACACAATGCCATGTAAAGCCAAGATACAAAAAGATGGTTGAATAGATTCAACCCTGCCAACAATAGGTTTGTGACAGTCTTCAACAAACTAAACAACACAACTTCTCCAGCAAGGCAAGAAGCTAACTAAGGTATGGATTCAAAAAACGCTTTCCCCTCTCCCTCGGGAACTCAACACAATGGATACTATTTATTGATAAGGAGGGATAATTGGTCTAGGTGGATAGCAGGTTCCACCCACCTATTCCAATTGGCTCAAAATAGTTTTCTGGTAACTTACTATTTTTAGCAATTTTTCGGTTCCTAAACTTCCAAGGCCATTTTGAGGGCCTAAATGAAGTTTTTTTGAGATAAAGAACCTAAAATATGGCCAAGGGTTTGTTTGAGACCTAAAAATGAATCTCCTCGATGATACCTTTCCATTGATCTATATTGCACTCCAAACAGAGATCGTATACCAAAATTACGCCCCTGGGAAGTTGACACCAAACTACCCAAAACGGGGTCCACAAAATTGTTATCTTTTCATCTTCCGGGGTTAGGGTTTTGGACTTTCTTTATGTTAAAAACTCTTGTGGAGGGTCATAGGTACAATCATATTCTTACGAATGCGAGTAGTTGTCACATCTATTCTCAGAGATATGTTGCCACCATTCTAGTGAGTCTTTCACTCTGTATTTCTACAGTTTTGTACATTTTGTTCATTAATAGAAATTGTGTATGGGGTCATCTCTACAGGATACTAGAGGTAGTTCCAATTAATGTTCCACCAAAACAAATTTTTCAAGGTAATATCTCATATTGCAAAAATCACCCTCTTGAAAATATTTTCAAAAAGTTAACATAAGGCCACTGCAACCATTGCAACCTCAACACCTTGTATCCAACATAAGTACATTGTAGAAGAGAAAGAATATATTTTTTCTTCACCTACGACGGTGCCTACACAATTCCCTATAAATCCAAGATACAACAGGATGGTTGAACATATTCAAACCCACTAGCAACAACTTCATGAAATTCTTCAACAAACCAAGCAACATAACTTCTCCAACAAGGAAAGCAACTCACCAAGGTCCAAATTCAACAAACACTTCCCCTTCTCCGCCGGTAAATCAACTAAATGGATACCATTTATTCCTGAGGGAGGATTTATCTAGGTGGATATCGATGGACACCCACCTATTCCAACTAGCTCAAAACAATTGCCAAGCAACTTACTATTCTTAACAATTTTTTGGTTTGTAAAGTTTTAGGGCAATTTTGAGGGCCTAAATGATTTTTTGGGGGGATAAAGAACCTAAATGATAGTTCAAGGCACTAACTGAGCCATGAAAAATTAATATGCTCAACGATACCTTTCCAACAAGTTATCGTGTGCCCCAAATGAAGATCGTATGCCAAAGTTACGCCCCCGGGAAGTTGATATGCCAAACTACCCAAACTTGGGTCCACAAAATTGTTGGATTTTCATCTTTCGGGGTTGGGGTTTTTCATTTTATTTATGTTAAAAAGGCCTTTCTAGCCTCATTGTAACAATCATCTTCATTCGAATGCGAGTATCCGTCACATCTCTTCAGAGAGATAAGCTGCCACCATTCTAGCGAGTCTTTCACTTTGTATTTCTACAGTTATTTACATTTCACTCATTAATAGAAATTGTGTATTATTGTATCTCTGTGTTTATTGTTATATCTCTTATATATATATATATTTATATTACTGGATATCCAATATATCTTTGTATATTTCTTTATGATATATTTTCTCTCATTTCGTGCCGAAAATAATCCAGATTAGTGGTATCAAAGTAGGTTGCTCTTGATCATTTTTCATTTCATGACCCCGACGAGGTTCGAGTATAGAAAGTTAGGTCTCTATCTTGTCTCTCTTAAGGAAAATCACTTTTTCACACCCAAGAAACCCTCCGTGATAGAAGAAAATAAAAATGATGGAGTAGAAGATTTTATTAATCTATTGCTTGAGAAAGCTCTCACATGACAGAGGGAGAAAATGATGGAGAATTTTTCCCACATCCTTCAACGCCTACCAATAAAAGAAGGTGTGTCTTCATAAACAGGCCACTTTTGAGGAACAACTCCTTTCAAGGTACAACTGAATTTTGATATTCCTATATTTGAAGGACTGATAGATGCATATGCTCTATAAAAATGGTTAAATTTGCTAGAAGTTTATTTCTTTGTTCACAATTTTTCCGATAGGGAAAATATCACCTTCTCACTCATAAAGGCTCTCCCTAATGTCAAGCATTGGTGGGAAACTTACTAAGAGAAAAGTTCCATGGAGGAATCTGAATAAATGAGGTTGAACCCACTTGGTATTTTTTTATGGATGCAGTCAAGGAACAATATTACCATGTTGGTAACTATGATGATTGATACATGAGATGGACCACGTTGTGTCAAGAGAGGGGACAAGTAGTGCCAAAGTTCACCAATACCTTCCATACCTTGTGCATCAAGATTGGTGTCAAATATTTTGAATGACATTTCATTCTGAAATACCGTGGGGTTCTATACAGATACATCCAAACTAAAATGGTTTTTCTAGACATCTCATCGCTCAGAGATTCATATCAATATGATGTCAAGATCAAAAAGAAATTTTACAAACAGAACAAAGGGGAGTTCGGGTCTGCAAATATGAAAAATCCAAAGAATGATAAATACGACCTTAATAAACAACCTCCCAACAACCAGTCCAAGCCATAGGAAAGCAAAGGTCAAGGGAAGATGGAGAAGGAGACTCGAAAGTGGTGTGATTTCCAAAAAATCCCATAGCACAACACTGATGAATATCGCTCAAAACAATCATAGCTGGTAGAGATCAAATACAAAGAGTGAAACCTAGATTCATAATATGATTTAGAAAATAATTGGAGAAGATAGATCATTGACACAGACCCGACTCCCATTGTCGTGATCGCAACAATTCAACTTGAAGAGCCAACATATTTTTAAGAGGGGGAGAACCTCTTCCACTCACAGATGTGGGTGAATGGGACCTCATCAAATTTCATTGGTGATAGCAGAAGCCAGAAGAACCTCATCTCATCAGAGGTCGTCAAACAGTTGGGTTTGTCGACAACACCACACCTTCAGCCATACAACATTGGGTGTCTTTGCCAGGGAAAAGATATTCGTTTCATCTAGTAGTGTCTCTTGTCCTATGGCATTGATCCATTCAAGGATGAGGTATTGTGTGATGTTTACCTCCTTGATTTCTGTGATCTTCCTTTGGGACAACCATATATGTGGAAATGTAATTCTATTTATGAGTCATGACCATGTAGTTTCATTGTTACTCTATAGGCTCAGCTCTACAGGGTACCAGAGGTAGTTCCAACTATTGTTCCACCAAAACAGTGCCGCAAGGTAATCTCTCATACTACAAAATTCAACCTCTTCACAATTTGTTCAAAGGGTGAACAAAAAACCACTGCAACCTCAACACCTTCTATCCAACAGAAACATATTGCATAAGAGAAAAAATATATTATTTCTTCACCTGCGATGGTGCCTACATAATGCCCCGTCAAGATAAGATACAACAGGATGGTTGAGCAGATAAAACCCCACCACCAATGGGTTCATGATAGTCTTGAACAAACCAAGCAGTGCAACTTCTCCAGCAAGGAAAGCAACTCACCAAGGTATGGATTTCACAAACGCTTCCCCCTCTCCCTTGGGAAATCAACGCAGTGGATTCTATTGATTCCTAAAGAGGGAGGATTGATCCAGGTGTATATAAGTGGCCACCCACCTATTCCAACAAGCTCAAAACAATTTTTGGGCAACTTACTATTTTTAGCAATTTTTCGGTTCCTAAACATATGGGGCCATTTGGGAGTCTAAATGAAGTTTTTTCGAGATCAAGTACTTGAACGAAAATTGAAGGCTCTAATTGAACCCCCCAAAATGAATCTCCTTGATGATACCTTTCCAAAAATAAATCATGTGCCCAAAACAGAGATTGTATGCCAAACTTACACCCACGGGATGTTGATACACCAAAATACCCAAATCGGGGTCCACAAAATTGTTGGATTTTTATCTTATGGGCTTAGGGTTTTGGATTTTCATTATGTTAAAAAGGCGTTTTGAGCCTCATTGTAAAAATCGTATTCTTGTGAATGTGAATAGCCATCACATCTCTTCTTAGAGATAATGTGCCACCATTCTAGCGAGTCTTTCACTCTGTATCTCTACAGTTTTGTACATTTCTTCCATTAATAGAAATTATGTATTACTTTATCTTTGTGTTTATTTTTATATCTCTTATATAGATCCATGTTATATTTTTTATATCTGATGTATCTCTATACATTTTTTATTATATCTCCACTCTCATTTCGTTCCGAAAATAATCTAGATGAAATTTTAATAGGTAAAAATTATGAAGTTTGGTCTATTAAAATGAAAAAATTTCTCTGGTCTGAAGATTTTTGGGAATAAGTATTAATGGGTTCAAGGAAATATATCTGACAAATCTACAATCCATGACGAACGCACAAAAAAATGTAATCGGATAACTTAGGAAGAAGGACAACATATACCTTTTGCTCCTTCAGCAAGGATTAGAGGAATACATTTTCCCCAAAGTTGTAGGAACAAATCATACCAAAAAGCCAAGGGATATTATTGAAATATCCTATCAAGGCACAAAGAAAGTAAAAACTGCAAAGTTTGATATCCTCAGAAATATTTTTGAGACTCTACGGATGAAGGATTTTGATTTTGTGAATCATTTCATCACCCACATCATGAGCATCATGAATCGGATGTGCATGCATGGAGAAGACATTCCATACCAAAAATTCATTGAGAAGGTACTTTGTAGCCTTCTTGATAAGTTTAATATGGTTGTGTTTTCCATATAAGATTCAAAACAACTGCCAACCCTCACAGTTGAAGAACTCATGGGATCTTTGTTAACCCATGAAAATAGGTTCAGTCAAAATACTTAATCTTTGGGGAACACATTTAAGTACCATGTCTCCATAAGTAGAGGAAGAGGTTGAGGGAATAGAAGCAGAGGTAGAAGAGGAATGGGCATGGGATGCTCAACTTCATAATGTTCAGAACAAAGTGAACATTTAGAACATAGGCACTCGCAAAACCAAAGGGGGGGGAGGAAAAAAAATTATTCAGTCAAGATGGAGTGACAAATCAAGGATCTAGTGCTATTATGGCAATAAATTTGGTCACTATGAAAGTGAATGAAGAAAAAAGAAAGAAGATCTCAATAGGGGTAGAGAAAATGTTACCAACAATTAAGAAGCAACATATGAATCAATTTTCTTCTCATGTCAAGTCACAGAAGAAGCAAGCAATAGTGATGATATTTGGTTGTTGGACAATGATTGCAACAAGCATATGACAAGCAACATATATTTGTTTACTAGTTTACATAGCTCTGTCACATCTCAAATTAAATTGGGAGATGATTATCAAAAGAAAGTTTTAGGGAAGGGTGTAACTTTTGTATTGACCAAACAAGATGAAAATAAGGATATTCATGATGTTTATTACATACCTCATCTTATACACAATATAATGAGTGTAGTCCAGATGAATGAACATGGGTATAGAGTCATTTTTGAAGGTTCCAAGAGTACAATCTTGGATAAACCACCCGGTAAGAAAATCATAGCTACAATACACATGACCAAAAATAAAATGTTTCCTTTGATATTTAGAAATGTAATTTGTCATAGTCATATGCCCAAAATGTGTCAATCTCATATGAGAATTGGTTGTGGTATCTTATATATGTTCATTTTACATTTAGTAGTCTTAGTCTTTTATAGAATAAATCTATGGTCAAAGTTTTTCCAATCATAAATTAATACAAAAACTCCCGTGAGAGTTTTACTTTGACCAAACACCAAAGGGATAGTTTTCCCAATGCTTCCTACAGATAAAAAGAACATCTTGAGCTAGTGCATAGAAACCTTTGTGGTCCAATGCAAACTCAATCAATAGGAGGAAGATTTTGTTTTCTAACATTCATTGATGATTTTAGTAGGAAAGATTGGGTTTATTTTCTCAAGCACAAATTAGAGACATTTGAAAATTTTAGAGAATTTAAATATTTGACAGAGAAACAAAGTGGAGAATACATCAAAGTAATCAAATCATGTCGATGAGGTGAGTATGAATCCAAAGAATTTGCATCATATTGCAAGCAACATGGGATCAAGAGACAATTTACCACAAGATACACTCCACAATAGAATGTAGTAGCTAAAAGGAAGAATCAAACAGTAATAAATATGGCCAAATGCATGTTGAAGGCAAAGAATTTGTCAAATGAATACTGGAGTGAAGTGGTGGCATGCTCAATGTATATTTTGAATTTGTCACCAACTAGCAGTTTGGAAAATCATGTCCCTCAAGAAGCATGGATTCATATGAAATCAAGTGTTTCTCATTTTAAAGTTTTTGGACATGTGGCTTATGCACATGTTCCTGAAGAGCCGACGAGAAAGCATCATGATAGAAGTTAAAAATCAATATTTTTTGGACATATTGAACAATCTAAATCATACATGATGTATAATCCTATTACCAAGAAATTGATAGTAAGAAGAGATGTGAAATTCCAAGAAGACAAATCTTTGGATAACCAAACAAGTGAAACGATTGTAGATCATATTCCTTCTATAAAGGAAGAGAAATGGGTGGAAGCTATAGGAAAACAATCATATTCACCAAGACATCCAAGATTGCAAGTACAAGGCTAAGGAGAACAAAGAGATCATAGTCCATCTTATTCTTCTAGCAATGATTCATATCCCACTATAGCAAATTTGAGGACTAGAAAACAAGAAGATTGAGAGAAATTTATGTGCAAATTGATGACGTGGATCAACAAGAACACTTTGCTATGTTATCCTATCAACCAATATACTTTGAAGAAGCAATCAAAGAAGAAAAATGGGTTAATGGAATGAATGAAGAAATTGAAAGAAATGACACATGAGATCTTGTGGATCTCCCTATAGGTAAAACCAACATTGGAGTTAAATGGGTGTATAAGACAAAATTCAATGAGAAAGGAAAAGTAGAAAAGAAAAAGGAAAGACTCGTAGCAAAAGGGTTTGCTCAACAACCTGATATTGACTATGGAGAAACATTTTCTTGAGTAGCATGTTTGTATACTATCAGAGCAGTTTTGGCAGTTACATCTAAAAAAAAATGGCTAGTGTATCAAGTGGACGTTAAATGAGCTTTTCTGAATGGAATTTTATAGGAAGAAGTTTATGTGGATCAACCACTAGGATTTCATATTAAAGGTAAAGAGTACAAGGTGTACATATTGAAGAAAGTAATGTACAGTTTGAAGCAAGCTCCAAGATCTTGGTACAATCACATTGATTCATATTTTCTCAACAGTGGGTTCAACAAGAGAAAAAATGAACCCATAGTTTACGCCAAAAGAGATCAGAAAGGTAATATTTTGATAGTTTCTCTCTATGTTGATGACATGATTTACACATGAATTTTTTTGTTGAATGAATTCAAAGAAGCTATGCAAAGTGAATTTGAGATGAATGATATCGGTCTTATGAAATGTTTTCTGGGAATTTAAGTTGATCAATCTGAAAAGGGAATTTTTATCTATCAATGAAAATATGCCACAGATATTTTGAAAAGGTTCAAATTGAACAAATGCAAGCCAACATATACACCAATTGCAATAGGTACAAAATTAAGTAGACAAGATGAAGGAAAAAAGATTGATTATACTTTGCATAAGAGACCTGTAGGAAACCTCATGTACCTTACAACTACCAGGCCATATATTTATATGCAGTGAACTCGATTTCAAGATTTATGGAATATCCTAAAATCGCTCATTGGAATGTTGGAAAAAGAATTTTGAGGTATATTGTAGGTACAACAGATTATGGAATTTGGTATTCCAATTCAGAAGATGATTCACTTATTGGATATATAGATAGTGATTTTTTAGGTAGCGTTGATGATACGAGAAGTACTTTTGGGTATGCATTTCTGTTGAGTAAATTTTAATTTCATGGGCTTCAAAGAAACATCCCATCATCACAATTTCTTTAGTAGAAGAAAAGTATGTGGCAGGAACTTCAACAACTTGTCATGCAGTGTGTTTGAAAAGGATCCTTAACAATATTTCACATGAAGAGAAGGAGCCAACTCCTATATTTTTTGACAATAGTTCAACAATTGCATTATCAAAGAATCATGTGTTTCACCGCAAGAGTAAACACTTTGACACTCACTATCATTTCATTCATGAGCTTGTCAATGATGGTAACATCATGCTAAATTATTGTGGTTTGAAAGAAAAATTAGCATATATCTTCACCAAACCATTAGGAAGAAATAATTTTGAATTTCAGAGACAACACTTAGGCATTGTTTGTGTTGATTTTGGTAATGGTCGAAATTAAGGGGGAGTGTTGAATGATATAATTTCTCCCTCATTACTTGTTTGACTAAAACATATAGATGGATAGGAATATTAATTGCATAGATAAGATAGGTGAAGTTTCATTTATTAGGTAAGTGAAGGATGGAGAATTCTAGATAAATATCTCATCTCATGCATTTTGATTTCAGTTTTCTATGTGAATGTGAAGGAGAGATCAGGACCTCCATTATTGTGTGTTTCCATACTCTATTTTGTGAATGATTTCCTCTTCTTGAATATGAACATATATCCATTCCATCATGATATCTTTTAAATTTTGTTCCTTCAACAGAGCACGCCCTAGTGTCAAAGACATTTATCCACCAGATTTACCTTCTCAAACTATCTCATACCAGCACAATAATTGAAATGTAAGAATACACATTTTTTTTGTCTATGGATTGAGCCCGATCAACAACACAAGGGAACTAACATGAGACCTGTAAAATAACTCTCTCTTCATAGACTAACATTTTTTACAAGAAACTGGTGTCATAGTTGGTCCCCACATTGTACGCAACCACATGAAATTTCACGGTAGACTCCTCCTACACAACGATCTCTTCAATGGTTATGGAGAAAATCTTTTTGGATTTAAGAGGTCCTCTAAATATTAGCAACGATTTCTCTTCGTTATTATCTTTTGCAGTAGCATCATGTGCCTTGTTTTTCTTTGAGGAACCTCACATATAGGTCTCTCTAATGACCAAAGAAGCCTTTCTTTTCCTAGGTTTAACCAACGACTCTTTTCCAACAATCTTCCAACAATGACTCCTTTGAAACAATTTGAGGTTGTGATCCATCCAACTAGAAACAAATCAATCCACACAATCGTGCAAAAATATTCACACAGAAAACACTCTCCAAACTAATCTACTCTCCTCCACATGTTCCTCGGAACTCGGATGAGGGAGTCATGCCTAGACTTGATGTTATGATACCATATTAAAATTAGAGAGTAGAGACAATTACACATCAGTATGTGTTGAAAGCTCAATTGAATAATTATAATGATACATATAAACATAAAATGGTTTGACTTTAAAAAAAATCTCTTGATCACACAATCAATCAGTTGAGACAATATCTCAACCACATACTAAAATAGGAGCAAACTTAGTTCAACCAATCTTCTCAAATGAAACTAGATAACAATATCCTAAATAATAAACTAAGACAAAAATTATCTTTAGACACCCTTAAATTCGATATTTTCAAGTATGTTAGGTGTCGACAACTACATATATCAACAAAATAATGAGTTAATTTAATTATAAAAAACATTGATAAAATTCACTTTAAATGGATATGGATATCATTGGTCCTTTCCCTAATCCGACTTTGGTGCTTTCCCATGACCACCCTACCACAATATAAGAAACATTACATATAAAAATGTTACTTTATAATATGAAAATCATGAGATACTAAAATGAATCTTAAAGACAAAAAACAAGAATCATTAAATAGAGGCTGGTTGAAGTTATGGTGTCAACATCCATCTTAGACAATGATTCAACATCCATTTTCATTCGTATTCCTATGAACACCATTCAAATGTGCATAATTTTTCTAAATACATAACTCTGTTGTAAATCCCAAAAAAAAGAATAAAGGGAAAAATGATAAAAAAAAATTGCATGAAACAGAGGCCTGATGAAACATGAAATCCAAGGTATTAACACGTCTGTAATTTGTGTGATTCAAGTTTATAAGGGTGTGCTAGATTATATTACACCTATATACATACTTAGTGTTGTGTTTACAAACATAAAAGTGATTTTTGTGTAAAAGAGGTAAAATATGCCCTGTAAATTGAGAGACCAAATCAATATAAAGTGCCCTAATGGAAACACACGCCTATGCTTCTATATAGCTCTAAATTTAGTGACGTAAGTTTTGAGGTGAATTTAATAAAAATTTGAATCGATCTACATCGTCCAGAGTGCATTTTGAAATGAAAAATGACTTTTACCTGGAACCCAAGTTCAAGACATTCAGTAGAATTGATGGTAAAAATAGATTACTATAAAATGCACGCCTAGGAATCATATGACCTCCAAACCGATTGATAAAAGTTGTGGAGTTTTTATTTTATCATTTTACATATATTCCTACTTTAGTTGTTCATTTTGAGACCACAAAACCATTATTATGCATAAAGGTTAAAAAATGCTTTGTAAATCCAAAAAAGGCATAAAGGGAAAAATGCTTAAAAATGCATGAAACCAAGGCATGATGAAAATTAACACGCATATATTAACACACCTACAATTTGAATGATTCACATTTATGAGGGTGTCTTAGATTATTTTACACATGTATACATATTTATTGTTGTGTTAAGGATAACATCAACAATAAATACTACACCTGCGCTGGTATGTGTTGGAGTTGATCATAGGAACTGCACTAGTGAGTGTCAGCATCATTGAGAAGAACAAAACTCATTTGGTAATGGATTATTGGTGATTTTGTGGAGAACTATTCCGATACATAAATAAATGAACAATGTTAATATTAATAAATTCACCAACAAGGTTTTTATTTTAAAATTATCTAAGTGTTTTGTTAACAATTTGTGCAGGCGATCGAGTCTTCATTAGAATGGGCTAAAATTTAGGTTTATCTCTGAGATAGAAAGGATGTATCCTTCCCACACTTTGGTTTTTTTAAAGGTTAGGGAGTAACTTCTCCAAATGGTAAGGGTTTTAACACTTAAGTCATACGCCAAGGTAAGCGAGTATGGTAGAATGGATTGTGGAGGAGAACAATCAAATGGCCAGAGCATGAGTAATTTACATGGAAATATTGGAGAGGCAAGGCACAATTAGGGACAAGAAGTAGTAGGTTTAGGATTAGGGTGTTATAGAAATATTTGTTTGACCCCATGCAATCTTTCACAGAAGGCCTTTTTCCATTTCCGTATGAAAACTTGAAGTCCCTATTTGCAAATCCCAGAGATAAAACCATACTTTTTCCACATATATGTGCCCCACCTATATTACAACATCCATATACATAGGTCTCACCACTACAGCTCGCATACATTGGGAAATTTGACCAAAATTAAAAAAAGGTGTCTTGTTTCCATGTCACATCTTGAGATGAATGATCCTTGGCCTTCCATATGTTGACAACCTTCCGAATCGGCCGTTTAGTTCCACTTGAAGGCTATAAATGGGACAAATCCAAGCTATGGAAAGAGGGGAAATAATTCAACTTTGAGAAAAAAGGTAGTCTGGATAAATTATTCACTTCATATTGAGTCTACATCCCTTTGTCCTTTAAGTCTGAACAAATTATTAAGCCCCAATATCTTCCCTTACTGATTGAAAATTTCATTGTCCCTCTTATATGAGCTTGCCTTTGGTGGGAGATTGAAGTGGTGTAGGCCCAGCTCAAAGGAACTTAGTTTCTTGGTTCTGAACCATGCCGAAAGGGAAGTTTGTAACTCATTCACTTATAATGATTATATCTTAATAGAAATAATCTTTTCTTGTCCAATGAATATCTCACAAATATTTGAATTATTATTCCATGGGTGTATTTGTTATGAATGTTGATAGCTTATGATATTGACTCTACTAATATCATATATTATCACCATATTCTTGCGTTGATTGGATGTTGAAGACCATTTACAAGTATATCACTTTGAGTCAAGTGCTCAATGGTGGACTTCATTGAACATCTGGACAAGGTAGGCCTCTTATCTTTTCTCGTTAGCATATTTTCTTCTATAACATACTTGAGATTAGAGTTGATTTCTGCAGTCATTTCTGTTTGTTGTTGTTTACCCCTAGCCATAGAGATATTTTCCTCATAACATAATTAGCGAACATACTAGGGATCTAAATATTCTTTTTCGAGGTTTGAAGTGTTTTTCTCCTTAGATTTCTCTCATTCATATTGAGTTTCTTATCATATGATTGCTTGACATCCTTTGTTCACCCCGGGTCTGAGTTTCTTAGACTTCTCCTTAGCCTAGCTGTGTTTTGATACATATACACGGGTTTTTTCTTGACAGCCACGTACATACGTGTGATGTACTTCTACAAGCTATGTACATACACGCTTTTCCCTTGAACAATCACATACATAAACCTTTTTTGCTTGATTGTTGGGTAGGTTTTGATGATTGTTGAGTCTTGTTGGGTCCATGTGGTGCCTGTTAAGTGTCTGTGCAATGACAGGAAACCTGTCTTTGGTTGAACTTTTGGGCGGTTCCTTTCTCATCATATTTTAATTTTGATTTTCCTTGCACCTTGGGCTGGGTGTTTTGGTCCTTGATATCCTACTTGGGTTGTCTCTATTTATACACAGTAGAGTCTTTGTATCAACTTGTTATTCATTCCTTGCATTTTCGTTTTTCTTATATTGAAAATACAAAAATATTAGGCATTTTACATTGATTGACATTTTGATCTCTTGTGTCTTTGTCATTTATCTCATTCCATCTATAGAAAGATTGCATTTTTTTTTTGAATTGTGGAATTGAATGGAAGATTCTATTTTTGAAGCATATCATTTATTGAAAATTGATGTTAGGACTTTGCATTGTATTCATATTCATTTTTTTTTAACTTGTTGAGTCATAACATCACTAGTTTCCCACCGCACCTTTTGAGTAAGAAAGGCCATTAAAATTAACGCTATAATTTAAAATTGATTAGTAACGATTTTATTTTCTAGGGTGAAAAAATTAGGTTAGGATTTAGTGCCTTGGAATAGGATTTTCTAAGTAAACTTATCCAAGGCTATTAAATCAACATATGTGTCTCAATAAGAGAATGGAGAAATCCATTGTATAATTGGTAATATCAGGAGGCTCCGCTTACACCAGAGTTAAGAACGAGGTCATGTGAGGTTGTTTGAAAGGATACCCCCCCAAAACCTTCTTAGTGTCAAACATATTTCTGGGGATTTATTCATATATGGGATCTTTCTAGTGCCCTTACCTCTGTGAGAGGCAGTTCTTTCAAGGTTTCAGGATTTGATACCTTGTCCATATGGTGGACCTGACTTACGATTGTTCTCTTGTGCATATCTTATATCGTGGTTTCTTAGTTTCTTTACTTAGGTACCGCATAGGCTACTTCCAGGGGTTATTCTGCAGGTACCCTAGGTCAGATAAGGGATAGAAAACACACAAACTTTATGGAGGATTACCTCTCTGGGGGGATCTAAATGATTGGTTGTTAAGCCCATGAGGGCCCTTATAACTGATTTTGTTTCCTCCAATATTGAGCAGCGGAGTCTCAGGCCCCTCTTGGGTAAGGCATACCTACTTTAGAGAGGGAGATCCCATACCTCCTGTTTGTGTACATATTGGTCGTTTTATTATTTTTGGTGTGATCTTTCATTATTAGTAGGACTTTGAGATTTTATACCATGCTTTGAGTTGTCATTATCATGGATAGCGGAGTTCTTATAGCTCCCTCCTTTACCACTCATTTCACGGGGACGAATCCATCTACTTTTCATAATGGTATGTAAAATTATGACACTCAGTCCATGACTTGGGTCTCTAATAATTTTCCTATTGATATGCCAAACATGCCTTCACCCTTCCCATCATCTCTCTATCCCACTTATGTGAATCCTATTTTTTAATCTGGGGGCACCATGGTCCCAACGTCTATGTCTTCATTTGATAGGAGTCATGTCCCTCTACTAACTCTCACTATGGGAGGTTGGAACCTCCCCTCTTGTGGATCCAGTACTAGCCATGATTTTTGAGGAACTAATACTCAAATGGGTGGTTATCATACTTATTACACCTCGTTTGTGTATCCTTTGTCCTCCATGCCAATTCCTACAAAACAATTTCCTATGGAGGGTCCACATATATCCTTGAGCCTTTCATACAGGGAAAAACAATTTTACAGGTCACAATACCCTCTTTACAGAACCCCTTCACATGGGGGAAACATATATCCTCACTTGACTAATCCATACAAACTTCTATGGATCAATTAGGCACAGGATATTAACTTTCCAGACAGGACAGGGTGTAATCCAAGACTCTTCCTAGCCTACAATGTTTCAAAACCAATATTTCCCAGGACCTTGGTCTCAAATTCCACGAATCACCACCACCACTAGACTAGTCACTTCCAGTCATATTGGAGCTTCATCACCAACCACTGCTAGTCATATTGGAGAGTGGTAGATGACCTTTGCAAGTCATTTTGAATACCCACAACCAGCCATTGCTAGTCATGTTTGGGGCATCACTCTAGTCGCCACGAGTCATATCAATATCACATCTCCAACCTCTGTACATCATGTGGGAGAGGAACCTCCAGCCTCTGCCAGTCACGCTAAGAGACTGTCACCATCCATTGTAAGTGGGTTTGGGGGAATTCAAACGATTGAGAATCCTAGACATGTCCGACGTAATCCCAGATTTCTTTGCAGGACTTTTGAAGTAAATCACCTTACTCGTTTATGTCCTTCTACTGTCGGGATACCGGAAGCATGGTTATCACCTAGGGGACCTTCGGGTTATAAGGTGTCTGTGGTTTCCCCACACTTTGTTTCTCCTTTGATTGACATGGAATTCATGTGGATGCAATCCTCTCTTGACCACACCCCCATTGTTGAGGGTGATGCATGTCCTAGCCCTATTTCCACACATCCCATTCAACCCAGAGTTGAAGAAGTGGTCACAGCGGTGCGATCTTCGGTCAATCAAAATATCCTTTTGGAGGGTGATGCATCCTTCAACCATGTCATTATAATTTCGAGTGTTTCACATTTTGAATAAGAGATAGTTTTTCTATCCCCAAGTACTCTCACTTCAAGTCCTGGAGAATTTCCCTTTGATTAGGATTGCCTGGTGGGGTATCCAATGCCACCTCCTATGTCCTTTCAAGTAAGGAACATTATCCAATATATCCTGGAGAAGGAATCCTCCGGTAGCACTTTATCATCCTTGACTTGGAGAGATTTTGGTTTCCCCAAGATTTTGTCGGCTATTCGTAAGATGTTGACCTTTCACAGAAGTCCAGCACAGTAGCCTTGGCCTCCCCCATGACATGCCACCTAGAAGCCTCTCAACAAGTTTGATTTAAGCTCTTTTTAGGCTCATCTAAAAAGAGAAAATATTGTTGAGTGAATGTTTCCATTTCACACTCATTTAATTGGATTTGAAAGGTCGTGAGTCTTGGTTAAGATATTTTTCGACTCATTTTCAAAAAGAGAAAATAATTCCGACTAAACTTGTATCTTTCAGACACGCAAATTGGATTTGAAAGGACATCTATTTGGTACATGTTTATCCCTTTTTCAAACCAAGTAGACTAAGATTATGAAAACTGACATTTTTTGGCATTAAGTTGTGATTGCATCTCATTCCCTTGCTTGCAGTATTGAGCCTATTGTTGGTTCTCACTTTGCATTATAAACCATTTTCCTCAGCATTTTTGCATCCTCAACCAAGAATATCCTTGTTTATATCCTTCACAACTTGACACCCTGTACCTAGCAGGGAACATTCCCCCGAGTGTCCATCTCCTACATGCACCTACTTGCATTCAAAATAGGTCTGTTCCACTACTGGAACTAGTTTTTCTTACTTGCGACACTCATTTCCTCCTCTGTATTATAGCATTCATTTGACTATGAAAAAACAAAAAACAACGGGCGGGAAGGGAGTATTATCTGATATTGGAAGCAGTCGTGTCACCTTTGAATAGAGCAAAAACATTTTGAGTACACTTGCCATCATAAGTTTGGGTTTAGCATGACCTTAGGAAGATGAGCTCGTTATAGAGAGTTTAATCCCCTGACAGGTTACTCTTCCAGTCCCTATGGAGAGTTTGATTGATGCCTCCTGCATATTATGGTTTCATCATTGAGTCTATACTTCCATATTATTCCATATGTCTCATGCTATTGTTCAAAGGATTTATATAAACCTGTGTCGTCCATTCCTTAGAAATATTAACTTTGCATGTCGGACATATCCTCAGTTTGTCTCATAATCACATGAATATGTAGTCCTATTGCACACCCTCATCCTACTTTCCTCATTGTTAGGTAAACTTGAACCCAACAGTCAACATTTCATCATTGGTCATTGACTGGGTGGTTTCCATTGTGTTCGATGACAAGAAATTTATTCACACATTGGGATTCATGCAGTGTATTGAATTCCATTAGCCTTATTGATGGTTTCCTCACCTTTGTCAGTACTTTTCCTAATTGTCTTCTATTCAGAGGGTCTTTTTCATGTACTGGTTGCACTTGGCACATGCAAAAGTCACATAGGGTCGTTAGTTCATGAACATGTTCTTCATTTGATTTCCTCCAAATCATCAAGATCCTTCTTTGTACCTCATGCTAAATGATGAGACATTTCTTAATGCTCTCCTTTCAGCAGGTCTCCTTCCACCAACTTCAACTCATATATTCTGGAGACAAGACCTAGATTCCTATGAGTACCTAGGGGCTTTCAGTCATTAGTGGCAAGTTCTCTGACCATCGACAATTGGGAATTCATTAGTGTCTCCTGATCGATGGATTCTTCAAGTGTTTGACCTAGAATCCTTTATTTACACTTGTAATAATGTAATCGGTGCCTTGATACCTACTTTCAACATCAGTAGGTTGTCTCGCGTTTCTTAACGGTATACCTCAATGAGAGGTAATCAAACAAAGTCTCATTGTGTTCGACCTCAAATCCTTTATTCACACAATGTGTAATTGCACCTTTGGTGTATTATGTAGAAGACTTGAAGACATCCTTTTGTAGCCGCAACATTCTTGATTTGTTGCTACCTTTTCATTTGACTAGTACCTATGTGACTTCAATGATCATGGGAGATCAAATTGTACTCCATTGTATACAAATATCTTCAGATTGATTTTGAGACTGGTTTTACTAGGCCTTGTTCATGACTATGACAACCTTTTGCATGTAACCACATTTGTATTTTCCTATTCATGGCCATGGACAATTGTTTTCTATATTTTCACATGGATCTACAGTATAATTCAAATTGGCATCCATGTATACAAAGTTAGTATAGATTTTAATGAGCAACTAGTTCTTCTAGTTGGGTCCACATTACTCCACTTCTGGGTTTTTTAATGTATTTCGGCCATCACAGATACTCCTCTGACCACAAACATTAGGGGGCAACTGCTATACAAATATTTGTCTCACCCCATGCAATATTGCACAGAAGGCCTTTTTCCATTTCCCTATGTAGACTTGAAGTCCATTTTTGCAAATCCCATAGCTAAAAACATAATTTTTCCACATATACGCACCCCGCCTATATTACAACATGCGCATATGCAGGTTTCACCACTACATCCCATGTACATCGGGAAATGTGCCCAAAATTGAAAAATGGTGTCGGGTTTCCATGTCACATCACCATATCAATGATCCTTTCCCTTCCATATACTAGAAACATTCTGACTCGGCCCTTATGTTCCACTTGAAGGCTATAAATGGGCCAAATCCGAGCTATGGAAAGAGGGGAAACAATTGAAATTTGAGAGAAAAGTTACTCTGGATAAATTATTCACTTAACATTGAGTCTGCATCCCTTTTTCCTTTAAGTCTGAACACATTGTTCAGCCCCCTAGCTCTTCCCTTACTGATTGAGAACTTCAGTGTCTCTCTTATATGAGCTTTCATTTGGTGGAGGATTGAAGTGGTGGAGGCCCAACTGGAAGGAACTTAATTTCTCGATTTTGAATCATGTCGAGATGAAAGTCTATAACTCATTCACTTCTGTTGATTATATCTTAATAGAAATATTATTTCCTTGTCCAATTAATATCTCTCAAATATTTGAATTATTATTCCATGGGCGTATTTTCTATGAATGTTTATGGATTATGCTATTGAATTTTCTAACATCATATATTATCACCATATGCTTGCATTGCTTGGTTGTTGAGGACTAGTTGCAGGTATATCACTTTGAGTCAAGTGCTCAACGATGGAATTCATCAAACGTCTGGACGAGGTAGGCCTCTTATCTTGTCTTGTTAGCATATTTTCTTATATGGCATACTTGATATTAGAGTTGATTTCTGTTGTGATTTCTGTCTGTTGTGGTTTATCCCTAGCCATGGAGATATTTTACTCGTAACATAGGGTTATGTCGTGCATATATTGAAAATAAGGGAATTCAAAGATTTGGAAAAATAAAGGTGGGTTCCTTTTATTTGTTTAACATTGAGCCAAAATAGGAAGGATACGACCATGCAACACGTTGTGAAGGGGGAAGGAAGCCAACCTTGTAGGGGAAATGCATGGAAAGTAAGGAGGCAATGATGGGTGCTCATTTTCTCACAGAATGCTCCTCGATGTGACATGAAAATCTCTCTCTCCCTCTTCAAAAAAATCAATAAAATGCAAGGTGAGGGAATCACCCCTTTTATAATAGTTTTAAAATTTTGGGGAAATGAATTCCATTGTACATGAGTTGTTGAATGGAAGAGTTTTGATACATTGTAGGGGGTAATATAAACCTTATAGATATGATACAAGAGTGTACTAGTAATGTTTATGGGAACTAGCTTGGTACTACATTTAGTGTGTTGGAGAGATTAGAAGGAACTTCATTGGCATACCGGAGGTGTTGGCAGAAAATACATTAATGGGAAGGTTAGGATGTGGAATCATTTAGAATAAAGTATGTTGGGAGAATGCTCTTCATATAAAAATAGTTTATGGGAAATATATTGAAGTACCAACGATAATGCTGGTAATTCCTTTGGTAGATAGGTTAGTATGTTAGAAAGGTAGGAAGAAATTATGTTGATTCTATTAGTGATGATGGTTGGAAGGCTCCTAGATATACCAGAAGTAATGGGGGGTGTCTACTCGTGCATACTATAAATAATCACACTAAATACTATGGTTGTATTGACAACATTCGAGGGAAAATGCTCTGACTTTCCAAAACTTTTTTCTTAAAAATGGTTAATTGTTTGCTCTATTGTTGATATACTAGAAACCTCTAAATAAATTCAAGTAAAGGAATTTCTCCAAGAGGATAAGGATCAAGAACTTGATTTAACTCAGAGAGACATAAAATAAAACTAGGGTCCTGTTAGCGACGGAAGTCACCCCTGGATTGCAGTAGGAGCAGAGCCCGACGCCCATCAGTTTATGTCACGATTTGTTTAATGGGGTGATCAAATGGAAGTTAGTTCATAACGATGTGGTTCTAACTCTGAAACTAGGCCAAGCATGCATGAGCAAGTGAGGTCTTAGGTATCTCCAGACAGTGAGTTGTAGTAAGGGTGAGTAGGGGGAAGACTTGTATAAGAGAAAAGCAAAGGTCTGTTGTAAACATTAGGTTTTTAACAGACTGTAGGGGAAAACATCTAAACGCAAGATCTTCTTACATTCAAATGTAGAAAACTGGAGAATACAACAATGCAACGACAAATCCTTTATCGTAACATAATTGCGATGATTTGTAAGAATCAGTCGATCACGAACTCTCTCAGTATGAGATGAAAATTAGATGGATTGAGAAGAATGTCTTTCATTAAACAAGAAATCTTACATACAAATGCATAACCAGAGAACTAGAGTGTAGGTTAAAACTTTACAATCGGGAGCTTCGCTCTACCATCGATGGCTTACAAAATACAAAGACTGAGTCTATATACTCAGTAAAATTCGCATATCAGAGGCATGTTCAGTCATTCGAGGCATGGTGTCCCTTCAGCCGAATTCGGACGGGTAACTTTCGTCAGACGCCACCTTAACTACGCATGGCTCCTGTAAGGGGAGTAGCTGAGCCATTAAGAGCCAAGTTAGTGTGTGCAGACCTCCTCTACCTAGTTGAGGACTAGGCATGGCTTCTTTGGAAAAAATGGTACACAAGACCCTCTCGAGCAGACCACTGGCTAGGATTTCCATATCTTGCACTTAATGCATGAAGAGAGGTTTCAAACACTCTTTCTTACCTTCATTTACTTCAAGTGAAAACCAGGCTTGAGGTCAGATCAAATGGCACCCGAAGAATGCGATGAACCTTTCAGCGACTAGACCCGACACCTTTGGCCCCCTTTGCGCAGCTCTTTTACTTCCCAGGTGACCACGCACTGTGACCCTGTGTTTACTCTCAAAGGATCTTTCAGCGTTCATGAATAGGAAGGGGCTGATCCCCGTCCCTTGAAATCGTGATGAGAGAAACGCCGAGATGGCTTAAGTTGGCGATGTGTGTCCCCCTAGATCTGACGGATCTGAACTCACCCGATGATGTTGTGGGCCCCAAGTCCTGGATGCTCTGATTCCTTCGCGCATCGGGGATATGAGGACGCTGCTTCTTGCGCTTCAAAATCACGATGGGAGAAAAGGCGGGGAGCCTAATCACACGCCAGGTGTTCATTTTAGATGGACGACTGAGACTGGCCCTCAATACCGTGGGCCCAACTTTAGGTGCTATTGGCACTTCGGGGTTTGAGGCTTCGAGATGTACAACAACATAAAACCTTCACCCTTTGAACTCGCGACTGTCGAAAATCTGACGTGACCAGATCTCGTGCCACGTGTCCTTTGGGATGAACGACTGCCATCCATTCCTGCACATGATATGGGTGCTATACATTGCGCCAACCTTGGCCCCTTTGGATGCATCCTGACCGTTGAAATCAGACTACTCACTCGCTTGATTTAGGCCTGAAATGGATATCTTCTGTGAGCTGCGCTCGGTGCTCATCCCGCCACTTGCAGACCTGATCGCTCTTGTGCTTCGGATGAGAAATGTTACTAACATTAGGCTCCATGGGGGATAGAGTCATCCCTGTGATGCTCTAAGGACTTATTTTGCAGCTTCAGTGCCTTGTTGTTGGGATATGGAGTCATTTACTAAGCTGAAACAATAAAAACAATAAAAACAAAGAACTAAAAAGATTAATATTTACAAAACACAGGAGCCATGGAAGGCTCAGGAAAAACATTTTTTAAGAAAATGCCCATTTATTGGGCTGCTGAAAACTTCTTCGCCCTCCAAATCTTGCAACCTGTACATGTTATTTGAGAAAACCTCAGAGATGTTGAAAGGCCCGATCCACAGGGCTTCAAATATTCTGTGTTTTCCCTTATCTTGTTTAGGAGCATCCCATTTCAGCACCAAGTCTGCTATCTGGAACTCCTCCTTCTTGGCCTTCTTATCAAAAACCTACTTGATCACCTGGTGATGGTGCTGAATTCTGATCATTACCTACTCTTTGGCCTGCTAGACCGCTACCAGTTGATGGATTCTTCTAATCATGTCATTGGGCTCTTCTTGATAATCCTGGAAGAATTTCGCTACAGGAATAGCCAGCTGAGACGGGAGAACAACTTATGCTCTGTAAACCAACTGGAAAGGGGAGATGCCTATATATCTCTTTGTGGTCACCCAATCATCCCATAGAGCAAATTTCAACTTCGAGTTCCATACCCTTTTGTTGTCCTCCAGTAATCTTTTGATGATCCTTATTAGGCTTTTGTTGGAGGATTCTGCTAGACCATTGCCCTGGGCATAATATGGGGTGGAGTGAATCAGCTTGATCCTGAATTGTTTGCATAACCTGACTAATGGCTTAGCCTTGAAAGAGGCTGCGTTATTAGTAACAATCTTCCTTGGGTAGTCAAACTTTATGATGAGGTCTTCCAGGAATCCAATGATTACCCTGTGGGAAGCGCTCCTGGTGGGGATAGCTTCAATCCACTTAGTAAAGAAGTTTGTGGTAGTTAGGATCCATCTGTGTTGCCCACTGGAAGTAGGGTGGATTTCTCCAATAAAATCTAGGCCCCATTGCTGGAAAGGTCCCGAAACAACTACAGGCTGTAAAGGTAGAGACTTGAGCTGTTGTTTTCCTGAAAATATTTGGCATGGGATACAGGCTCTAACTCCTCTATGGACATCAGCGAACAAGGTGGGAGAGTAGTACCTAGCTCTGAGATTTTTGTGGGCTGTGGTCTTCCAGGAATGGTGCCCTCCACATAGGCCGCTATGAAATTCAACCATGATCATGTTAGCCTCTTGTGGATCCATGCATTTTAAAAGCACTCCCAGGGGGTCTTTCCAGTATAAAATTTGATTGATAAGGTAGTACCTGACTTCCTTGAGCTTCAGAGCTCTTGCTTTGTTTCTTTGCAGGCCATCTGGTAGCTGCAACTCCTGTAGAAAATATATGACATCCTTATACCAAGGACATCGATCCAACAAGCGTTCTGTTTGAGGTCCTACATCGGACAACTGATTCTGCTGATTTTTTTATTGTGCATTAACGAAATCCACCCCCAAAGCTTTGTGATTAGTTCCAGCCAACAACTTGGCTAAGCCTTGACCCTTGATCAATCTGGTAGGCCTTATTTCCAAGTCAAATTCCAGGATCTTGGCTATCCATTTACTCCTCTTCCCATCAATGTCGGGTTGTACAAGGATGTCTTTCACAGAGGCTAAAGGAACGTATGCGGTCACTTTTGAGTGCAAGAAATAGACTCTGAAAGATTTGAGAGCTTTCACTAAGGCATAGGCCTACTTATCCATGATTTCATACCTAAACTCCACATCTCTTAATGCCTTGCTGAAGAAGGAAATGGGTTGCTCTCACCCTTTCTCATTTTTCTGCAACAATACCACTGCTACTGTATCAAAAGAAGTGAAAGAGAAGATTAGGAAATCTTTGGAATAGTGAGGACTGATCAGTACAGTTGCCTCAGTCAATGCCCTTTTTATTTGGACAAAGGACTCCCTGGGTTCAACAGTCCATTTCACTTCATTTCCCTTCTTGAGCATAGTTGTGATGTGTTTCACCAGCTCAACAAAATTCGAGACAAATCTCCTCAGAAAATTAATCTTCGCCAAAAAGGCCTGAACTTCCTTCTTAGACCTGGGAAGCGACAGGGTCCGAATTGCCTCCACTTTGCTAGGATCAATCCTCACTCCTTCTGTTGATACTATATGGCCTAATAGCTTCCCCTCCATAGCAAACAAAGATTTTTTGGGATTTAGGGAAAGGCCAAACCTCCGGCACTTCGAAAAAACCTTTCTCAGGTGACAGCAGTGCTCTTCGTCAGACCCGGAGAAAACTATTATGTCATCCAGATATATCACCACAAACCTATCTTTCTCCCCAATGAAGGCTATGTCCATGGCTCGCTGAAATGTCACTCCTGCATTCATCTGTCCAAATGGAATTTTAGCGTACATGAATGTGCCCCAAGGAGTGGTGAAGGCCATTTTTTCTCTGTCCTCAGGCATGACCGATATCTGATTATAACCAGAAAAACCATCGATCATGGAAATCCTAGATGCACCGGTTACCCTTTGCAATATGTGTTCCATGTTGGGCAGGGGATAATTTTCTTTCTTTGAGCTCCTGTTCAGGTTCCTGAAGTCGACACAGAGCTTGATTTCTCCACTTTTCTTCCTTACCGGAACCAAATTGGCCACCCATTCGAAATATCTCAGGGGGATGATGATCTGGGCCTCTAACAACTTCTTTATTTCTTTCTCCATGACAGGAAGCAACATGGGATTTATATGTCTTAGCTACTACCTAAAAGGCTTAGCCTCTTCCTTCAGTGGGATCTTGTGTTCAATGACAGATGTGTCATATGTCTTGAGGTCTTCATAGGTCCAAGCAAACACATCTGCAAATTCTCTCAGCAACTCAGTATATTCGGCCCTCTATTCTGTGGTTAAACTCCTTGACAGCTTGACAAACTTAGGATCCTCTGGTGTGCCAATGTTTCACTTAGCTGTATCAGCATCTTCACCTGAAACCCTACCCTTTACCGCCACATCATTCCCATCGAACAATCTTTCTAAAGGAATTAATCCCCTTGGAATGTGATTTCTAGGTAGCTGAATTATCTGTTGGTTAGCAATTTTATTTAAAAACACCTCAGGGTGAGGGTCATCTTTCGTATCAGGATCCTGATCAATGTGCAACGCAGAAAATTCATCAACAGATTGGAGAAATTTATCGATTTCCAGATCATCTTCAAATACCTTCCAATGCTTGACATTGTCTGGTACAGAGGGCCTATATTTTATTTCAACATCAGATTTGACCATAGGCGACAGAGGAACTTTGAGAAAACTAGCCGAGACAGCTAAAGAATCAGCTGAAGTATTTCCCCCCCTCGGAATGAAAGAAATGTTAAAGGCTAAGAAGAAACTATCAATCAGGTCCCATACCTCATTTCTGTAATTT
This sequence comes from Picea sitchensis, assembly GCA_010110895.2. Lineage (NCBI taxonomy): Eukaryota > Viridiplantae > Streptophyta > Pinopsida > Pinales > Pinaceae > Picea > Picea sitchensis. The sequence continues at coordinate 29,437 of SNQJ01S0056138.1, forward strand.
CTGAGCCGGGGATTATTAGTATGGTAGGCATTTCTGACATGTTGGATGATCAACTCAGCATCTCCAAATATTGCTATCTCTTTAATTCCCATTTCTTTTGCAGCCCTCATACCCAGAACAAGAGCTTCATACTCTGTCACATTGTTGGTGGTTTCAAATTCTAGCCTATATGACAGGGAAATGGTTTCCTAAGAAGGTGACACAAAAAACACCCCAGGACCAGTGCCTTCCCTAGAATAGGCTCTATCAAAAAACATTTTCCAGATGGGGGTGATGGAGGGAAGAAATTCATGAGGAGTGGTGGGTTTCTTTCTGAGTTTAAGAGGAGGCTTGGGAGCATGGGTGAGTTGCAGTAAACTGGAACCTAAATCAGTGTCCAAGGAAAAAATGGGATGGTTGGTATGATTGGCTTCATCACTGATTATATAGGCCAATTGGGCTTCTCTATATAGCCTCCTATGTTCTCCGCTAAATATTGGGATAGTAGCATATGTGAGGTCCATCTGCAAAGTTCCCCCCAGTCTTTTTATCCAATATCTTGATAACAACATACCGAACTTGGGGGGGACATCAACCACTACAATATCCATGACCACACCTTTCATGGGCAACTGAAACAAGGTCATGACTAGGTCTTTGATAACCCTGAGACATTGAACTTTCTTGGAGTCAAAGGAATAGAGGTCATGATAGGCTCAGGTGACTTCTATCCCTAATTATTCCATGACCGTTTTGGGCATGAGGTTATGAGAAGCCCCTGAATCCATTAAGCAGTTGTGCAGTACCTTGTCATGTATGTTCAAGGAAGTGTAGAAGGGAGGGGATGAGTCATTCCTGTCTTCTACCACAGGACCTAGGATAACTGCAGGCTTTTCATATTGCAAATTGATGGAGTCTGTGGGAGGGAAAGATGTCTCATACTGTAAAAGCTCATAGAAGCATTTCTTGAACCCTTCATGTTTAATCAACTTGGTTAGGGGCACAGGGATTCTAATTTTTTGAATTTCATGCTCGAAATTAAAAGAATGTGTAAGCTTCTGGATTTATCTTATTTCGGGAACATGACTTTGAACTATGGGGGAGAGGGATCGGGTCTTCTTACCTCTGTGACTATCCGCTACTTCATTAGCATGTTTCTCTATTCTAGTGGACTGCTCAGGAACATCGGGCGCTACTGTCTTTCTCTTAGACCTCATATCATACCTGCCTTGGCTACCACTAGCCTTGCCTTCCTTGCTCAGTTCATTTAGCTGACTGTCCATGAGAGACTCCTCATATGCTGATTGAGTCAGATGAGGAAAAGGAGGAGTGTCTCTAAAGCAATGGATTTCAGGATCAAGCTCATCTGCTTCCCCTTCTTCTCCCTCGACCACAAAATTGTTTTGAAAAGGGGCCTGAATCTTCTGGTCTTCTCTGTCTCTTCCCCTCTCCCTTTGCACAGTCAGGGAAGTAATATTGTTTGGCCTCTTGAAAACACCTTTGTTTTCGATGTTCTGAGGGCCCTTGCAATCTTGCCTCCCCTCCACCTTCATTCTCTCCATCTCTGCAGACAGAGACTTTACCATCTTGGTCAGTTCATCCACTTGAGGGTGGGGCACCGTCGGGACAGAATTTGAAGCTTTAGATCTTCCCTTTCTTCTGTCTGCGTTGGCCTTGTTCCTCAGTCTTTCAATTGCTAATACATTGGATTCCACCTCTATGGCCGCATCCTGCATTTGAGCTAAAGAGGTGGCCCTTCTTTCTCTCAATAAAAGACAGAAATCGGGGCCAAACACACTAGCATAAGAAATCTTGCCTGAGGCTTCTGAGGGTTTTATTTCGGCAGGAATTTTATTATACATCTTATTTAATATTTTGGAGAAGTCAGAGACAGAATCTCCTTACATCTTCTTCAAAGACCCGAACTATGTCATCTAATACATGAAATCCTTCCTATCGCCCCACTGCCTCAGGAAAGCACTATCCATAGCTTCGATCCCAGCAATAGATACGGGGGCCAATCCTCTAAACCATTTCCTGACCTCACCATCCAGGCTCTGGACGAAGACTCTCATCCAGACATCTTCATTTTCAATGTTCAAGTTGTCTGCATAACTATAGAAAGTAGCCAAATTATCTTCAGCAGTTACATCCCCTTCCCCAGTGAACTTGGGCATGTATTTCAAGTAATCTCTAGCAGGGAGAGGATTCATAGGATGGGGTAGGATTAAGGGGGCGTATCTGGCAGCGAAGATGGCGTCCATTCTATTTAGAGGGGGATTAGCACTAGCCATAGGGATATTAGGTGGAGGAGAACTTGGAGGAGAAGGAGTTCGCGTAGGGGTTACTGGGAATGAGTCTCGGAGTGGAATGGGAAACAAAAGGGGATTTAAGGAGAAGGCTAATGGGCTCAAATCAGTAGACACTCCTCTTTGTGCAGGAGTGGGGAAATATTTTGTAGTCCTGGGTCTATGCCAAGATACAACTTCAGAGGAGAGGGGAGTGACAAGGATTTCTCCTTCCAATCCTACACCAGGAGGGTAAAACTCAGCAGGAACACTCCCAAAATTCAGGAAATGGGAAACCTCTGAAAGAGGTCTATTAAGAAACTAAGGAGGAGAAAAAGGAGTTCTTACAGAAGGAGATGTCGGATTACCTGTTTTAGCAGTGGAAGCTTCTTCTTCAGGGGCCTTTCCTTTTCTGAGAACCACCTCTGGATCAGTTTCAGGTATAGCTAGAGGCAACTGTGGATGAGACCGTGTGTGTCTACCCATGAAAGCCACAATTAACATGACAGGTTTGCCACAGTGGAGTCGTCACAATGGATTTTCCAGGTGCACAGTAGCAATATCTAAAGGCTCTGATACCTGATGCACCTTCAGAATCAGAGGTTCAATGTCGTTCAATCCTGGGGAAAATTTTCAACTTCGTCCTCGTCAACGGTGCCATGACATGTTAGCGACGGAAGTCACCGCTGGATTGTAGCAGGAGTAGAGCCCGACGCCCATCATTTTATGTCACGATTTGTTTAATGGGGTGATCAAATGGAAGTTAACTCATAACGATGTGGTTCTAACTCCGAAACTAGGCCAGGCATGCATGAGCAAGTGAGGTCTTAGGTAGCTCCAGACAGTGAGTTGTAGTAATGGTGAGTAGGGGGAAGACTTGTATAAGAGAAAAACAAAGGTCTATTGTAAACATCAGGTTTTTAAAAGACTGTAGGGGAAAACATCTAAACGCAAGATCTTCTTACATTCGAATGCAAAAAACTGGAGAATACAACAATGTGATGATAAATCCTTTATCATAACATAATTGCGATGATTTGCACGAATCAGTCGATCACGAACTCTCTCAGTATGAGATGAAAACTAGATGGATTGAGAAGACTGTCTGTCATTAAACAAGAAATCTTACATACAAATGCATAACCAGAGAACTAGAGTGTAGGTTAAAACTTTAGAATCGGGAGCTTCGCTCTACCATCGATGGATTACAAAATACAAAGACTAAGTCTATATACTCAGCAAAATTTTGCTATCAGAGGCATGTTCAGTCGTCCAAGGCGTGGTGTCCCTTCATCCGAATTCGGACGGGTAACTTTCGTCAGATGCCACCTTAACTGCGCATGGCTCCTGTAAGGGGAGTACCTGAGCCATTAAGAGCCAAGTTAGTGTGTGAAGACCTCCTCTAGCTAGTTGAGGACTAGGCATGGCTTCTTTGGAAAAAATGGTACACAAGACCCTCTCGAGCAGGCCGTTGGCCAGGCTTTCCATATCTTGCACTTAATGCATGAAGAGTGGTTTCAACCACTCTTTCTTACCTTCATTTACTTCAAGCGAAAACTAGGCTTGAGGTCAGATCAAATGGCACCCGGAGAATGCGATGAACCTTTCAGTGACTGGACCCGACGCCTTTCGCCCCCTTTGCGCAGCTCTTTTACTTCCCAGGTGACCAGGGGGTGTGACCCTATGTTTACTCTCAAAGGAGATTTCGGCGTTTGTGAATAGGAAGGGGCTGATCCCTGTCCCTTGAAATCGCGATGAGAGAAACACCAAGATGGATTGAGTTGGCGATGTGTGTCCCCCTAGATCTGATGGCTCTAAACTCACCAGATGATGCTATGGGCCCCAAGTCTTGGACGCTCTCATTTCTTCACGCATCAGGGATATGAGGACGCTACTTCTTGCGCTTCAAAATCACGATGGTTGAAAAGGCGGGGAGCCTAATCGCACGCCAGGTGCTCATTTTAGATGGACGCCTGAGATTGCCCCTCGATACTGTGGGCCCAACTTTAGGTGCTATTGGCACTTCGGGGTTCGGCGCTTTGATATGTACAACGACATAAAACCTTCACCCTTTGAACTCGAGAGTGCTGAAAAGCTGACGTGACCAGATCGTGTGCCACGTGTCCTTTGGGATGAATGGTTGCCATCCATTCCTGCACATGATATGGGCGTTATCCATTGCGCCAACCTCGACGCAGCTTTGCTAACTTCGATTTCCCACCAATCGTTGATCTGACCCTTTGGATGCATCCTAACCGTTGAAATTAGACTGCTCGCTCGCTTGATTTAGGCCCGAAATGGATTTCTTTTGTGAGCTGCGCTCGACACTCATCGCGCCACTTGCAGATCTGATCACTCTTGTGCTTCGGATGAGAAATGTTACTAACAGGTCCCATTTTCTTGGCTAAAATTGACTCTATGAAAAATATCACAAGGAAAAGGGAGGTGTTGATGCCTAGAACAACACCCCCACTCTCCCTCTCTCTCTCTCTCCCACTATCCCACTTATTTTCCTCTTTACCTCTCTCTCTCTCTCTCCAACTGCTCACCCTCTCTCCCTCTCACTCTCCACTTCTTAGTCACTCCCCTCCTCTCTCTACCTCCGTGGTCTCTCACTTTATCCCTCTATATCTATATCCCTCCCTACCTCTCTCTCTCAGACTATGTATCACCCTCCCCCCCTCTCTCCCTCTCTCTCTCTCTTACATGATGATCCCTCACTCTCTCCACTTCTATCATTATTCCTCTCTCCCTCCACCACTCTCCCTGTCTATCCATAACACTATCAACCTTTATCTCACTCTGTCTCTCTCTTTCTCTCTTTCTCCCTTTCTCTCTCCCCCTTTCCTCTCTCTCACTCTTTCCCTCTCCCCCTCTCTCTTCTCCCCTCCCTCTATCTCACTCTATCCATCTCTCTCACCCTACCTCCTCTCCACCCCCCTCTCTCTGTTTCATTCTTTCTCACTCTCTCCCTTCATATCCCCATTCCTCTCTCTTTCTCCCCCACTCTGGCCCTCTACCCTAATATCTCTCCTTCTCTCACCACCAATATTCCCCTCCCATTCCCTCTTTACCTCTCTCTTCCTCAATATATCTCTCTGCCCACCCAATACCTCTCCATATCACTCACTCCATATGTCTCTCTCCTCCCAAACCTCTCTCTATCACTCTATAACTCTCTCTCTCCCAGTCTTTCTTACCCTCCCTCCTCTATATATTCCATCCTCTCTATATTACCTCTCTCTCTATCCCATAGAGAGGGGAAGAGGGGGAGAAAGAAAGAGATAAGGAGGGAGGGAGGGAGGGATAAATGGAGAGAAAATGGAGGAAATGATAAGTGAGGTAGAGATATGCGATACAAAGACACATAGAGTTTCATGTCTCCATTTTTGGGTTCCCCTGTTTTGTAGCAAAAGGAACTTTTGTGGCTTGTTAGTGGAGAAAAATAACAAAAAAGGGGGGCATTTAATTTCACTTAGTTAGGAGATGTTATGTTTTTAAAGTGACATTATGGAATTACAGTAACTTTAGATTAATAATTTACTTAGATATTATTAAAGTGACTTTTAATCTTAAAGTGAATTTTGCAGGGAAAATAAGGGTTATATTTGATTTAGTAAAAAAGGTAAAATTCTAGAAGAATTGATTTATTACAAAAGGGGAAGTTGTAGATGGCATGAAGGAAGGATCTAGAATGGGTTGGGAAAGTATAAAATAAGTGTAATTGCTCAATTCACATTATTATGATTTGATTTCTTATTTATTTCTCTTCTAGCGAGTGTTTTCGTTGGGGTTTTTGGCAAAACCCTTCCATTATTAGTCTTGTTTAGGTGGTGCAATATCCAACCTAGCTAGACAAGGAGGAGGATCCATCGAAGATCTTAATTGGAGCTTCATATTGGGTTTGTTTTCAATTTTGGGTTGTATTGATATGCTTGGGGAGATTGTGGTTGTTGGAGGATTTGATCTCATCTATTGAGGAGGCCAAGGCATGATTCTGGGGTTTTTGCTTATATTGTGTGTTTTCCATTCAGGGATTGCAACTGTCATAGTATCCATTGGATTGTTGTATTTATATATTCATTCATGACAAAATACCACTTATTGTCTCTTTTATTTCTAGTGTATTTTTATATGCAATATGTTTGACAAAATGTCTATTTGTAGAATACATGCAAACTATTTGTGAAATTTTTTCAACGAGATTAGAGCATCAAGAAAATTTATTACATAGAAGGATTTGATATCCTAACCCATTCTATTGGGAATATTCTAGTTGAATAAAATTTGGTTATCTTTCCAGAATGTGATTTCATCACAACACCTTCCTTAGCCAAAGAATCAAAAAGAAAATTGGATATTTGTTTTCAAGGAAAAAGGGGGTAGAATACTTAAGATTATATTATGAACATTTTTTAGTAGAATTCACCAATTTTTTTGTATATTTGAATTCCTCTTGGTAAAATATCCAATTTAAAAAAAAAATATTGGCTGAAATGGAGTCTGGAAAGTAAATCTATCAACATTTTAATTTGGAAAAAATTTCAGTGTTTTTCCATAAAGAACTACACGATTTTTGCTAGCATGTAACTATATGATTTGTAGAAGAAATAAAGGTAAAAACTAGCATGGAAAAGGGGATATTAGAGGGGATGATAGAAATTATGCAAGCCATAAATGGAAATCAAGAGAATATGCTAAGGGCATGGCAGTATCTACACTTATTAGCTACGACGAAGGTAAAAATACCCAAATATATAAATGTTGATGAAGCCAAAATTCAACTCATGATGCGGGTTTGGAAGAATCATAGGACGAGTAGGGATATAGACATGAGGAGGATTTGTCCACAAAGGAAGATAAAATAGTATCCTATGATACATCATCAGAGCTATCTGATGAGGCTCAGGACACTAGTTTGTTAGATGGGTATACCTCAGATGAATCAATGCAAGAAGATGATGCAACATATTATGATAACATGTTCCAATCAACCCATCTTGAGGATCCCACAAATTTCACCATGTATGATTCCTATGATGTGGAAAGTTTATGTGTGATATCACTTACGCTAGATGAGGATTCAACAACATATCTCAGTTATGATTTTGATGATGATGAGGACATGCTTGTACCTCGACAGGGTTTGGAAGACCAATTATTGGTCAAGGAAGAGAAGATTGTGTAGGTGTTGACAAGGGAAGATGGTACTCATAATTTTATTGAATATCTCATGTGGAAAGATTAGATAGAGGAGAGACAAAAATGATTTTCATATGGGATCATTATTTCTCAATTACGCATCATCAAGGAAGCACTAGAGAAAATGAAACATGATTACTCACAATTGTTCATATATAGGGACATTTCTCTTAAGTTCACTGAACAAAAGGAGAGGGAGATTGGGGATCTTTGTTACCATCTTAGAGTAACACTCTCTTCATCATTGATAACAACAAAGACTCCATCATCATTATCAATAGTGGCAGATGAGAAAATAAGTGGAACTCATGATCTGATGGAGGACCCTCTTATGACAATCCCACACTAGGAGCATTCATATTTGTAGGTATTTGAGGAAGGTATTGACCATGTGCCTATTCTTCAATGTAGGGATAATATACCATTTCTTGTGAATCAAGTTTTATATGCAGAGGTTTTAGTTGAGAAAATTCCTTGTGGACCATCCAATAATGATATATATGCACCAATGTATTGGGGGGTTGACTATAGGACATATGTGGATACATCACTATGGGATCAAGGTTCAGTTGATATTTGTAGAGTGACTGATATGGTGACATGTATAGGATACATGGTGGTACATGATGATACAGTGGTGTGCAGTGGTATATAGTGGTGTATGGTGGTATGTAGTAGGTTTTTGGGACATTTCCTCAGGGAGACCTCTAGAAAGGGATTTCAGACATATCATTGAGTTTTGTTCACCCAGGATCGATGAGTTGATTGAAGAGATTCATGGAGAGGAATATTCCTAGGATATTGATATTTGATTGGGATATCACCAGAGAAATGACAGAGAGAAGGATACCCACATGATCACTCTCAGATGTTACCTTGAGTCCTTGGTCGTACCATTGGGTTTAAACAACACAAATAACAATTTTTAGTCTTGCAGCAGATGCAAGTGGCATCTAATGCTATTTTCTAATTCTAGTCCTATATTAGATAGGATGTGGAGGGTTCACCCTAGTCAAATGATTGAGGTTTGTAGGATTATAGTCGTTTCAAAGTTCTTTCATTTAGTCTATGTGATCAAAGCACAAGAGGAGATCTAGATTGTACTGGATCAGTTCATAGAGATTTCAACTGACAGAATGGTGGATGTGACTATCCACTATGGAGGTCACACACATACAGTTCCCGAGTCCACACCTATGGAGGATATTATGATGGATACACATGATTCACCTTTGGTAGGGAATTTTGGGCACTCATATGAGTATGAGGTACCACATGTGAAAATGCTACTTTCTAGGGAGGTATTTAGACCCCAACGATTACTTCAGTACATTGATGGTGATTGAGATAACAAATTTCTCGGTGCAGTTTGGTAGAAACCAAACATATCAACAGACACACAGTTGATTCCTAGTACTAGGTTTCCACCAAATGATGGCATACTAGGGACTTGGATCATTTTGATTCTGATGGTTACCAATATGGTAAAACATCAACTACCAGATATTAGGAGTGGTAGAATTCCTATTTGGTGGTGGTATATGGGAATTCATTTGAGTGATATATTGGTTCATATGATGGTTGATAGAGTTGTGAGAATGATTGATCCAATTTATTTTTGGGACTTTCGTAGAGGGTAGGCCGTGACTTTATTTATATGGAAGGATAGACTCAAAGACAGTCATGGAATTGCAGACTTAGACTTCATTGAGACACCTTCAGAAGGGAGGATTTAGGATAGTGGTTTGAAACCTTTCATGGAGTTCAACTTGGGGTTCCAGGAGAGTGTGACATAGAATAGGAGAATTGGTCTAATTGTGATGATCATAGTAGTGCAACATCAACATGGTGGTACCCTTTCAGGATTAGTTTGGGACCCTGGGATTACATTGCTTCATAGTTCATCTACTATTAGAGATGTGAGAATTGGTTTTGAATTTTTGTACTTTACCTTTGGGAGGATTAGGAGTGGTTTCTTGGAGGAGTGGTATTTTGAGGATTTCACCGAGTTTATTCCACTTATGATTGTCTATATTTTCAAGATCAGTCACGTGCATTCTGGTATTTTCACCTTACATACTAGTGCTATTAATATAGGGTGATTCATGTCATACAATCTAATGTCGGATACTGGAAAATTTAGCATCTACGTGGTTCTTATGTTCACATTGAGGGACATTCTGGAAAATATGTTTGGAGATTGTCCATACGATTCTTGGTCGATTGCAGTAGGATGAGAGTGCTAGAGTATCAAGAATATTCAATTTGATACTTGGAGACTAGGTGTCATGGATACCCTATCACTTGGTTACAACATAAAATTCTTTGTGATGTCTTAATTTAGACTTGGTTTAGTTGAGTTCGTAAGATATATTGGATGCATATTATCCTTAATAGTGGGGATGATCCTTTGAGGAATTACATCTTGTGGATGGAGGTGTGGAGAATGTAGTTTATGAAAGAGGGTTAGACATTTAGGTTAAGAGTGGAACATGAACAACATGATGAGTCCTTTATGAGGATATATTGGGACCTGCTGAGCACTCAACACACCCTAAAAAGCCTTTGTCAATTTTACTTTTTGGGTACCACTTGATCTTTTTACTGTCTAACTCGACTTCATTTGAGAAATGTTTTGTCTGTGCTTATTGTTCTGAATCTCATAATCTATTCAGGTTTGTTTTATTTTATGAAACCTCGTGACTTAAAAGGGATTAAAACCTAAATAAATAATCAACATCCCAAAACACTTCACCCGATGCGCTCAAATTCAGCATCAGAAGGAATGAAAAGATAAAAAAGAACCACTCGAGAAACTGCAATCGCCAAGTGTCGATCCCCTTGGGTATCAACAAAGAGAAGTTTTTTCTTACAAAAATACTACATAAGGATATCACCTATAGTTGATCCCCTTCGACATCGATAAAAGACGAGAGGAATAGACGTTAACAAAGAACAAAATGATATCGCTGATAACCGACACCCGATGCACCTATCGAAATAAGGGACTACCTAAAAGGATCACAACAAACATTGTGAACACTCTAAAGAGTTCTCCCGATCACTGATCCCCGACGCACTTCGACATCAGGACCGTTTCAAGGAAGCTAATCCATAGAAAAATATGTGATAAGTATCGTCGATCCTAGATACTTTTCGGCATCATCAAGCCAAGGTATGTTTTAAAATGAATAAATTAATGAAAGCACTGAATTTTATTAATACACATGGATTAGGTCACCTATATTCAATGGCACATGTCTTTCCTAGATCAGAGAACCCTATGGTATAGTTTCTCCTCAAGTCATTTCTTTTTGTCCCTAAGTCCAAGTCACACCTCCGAGTCAACTTTTCCACGAAAGCCTTGTGCGATGAGATTGATCGGCGTCGGATATTTTGCAACAGACATAGACAAAAAAGTTCATAACGCATCCTTGATCCTCGATCCACCCACTGAGAAAGAAACACCATGGGATGTTTTAGTGTTAAATATGATTAGATTTGGAGAATTTAAGGGGATAATTAATACCAAATACTGCATTAGTTTCTACCTCATGGCCCAATCAACATGGTCATTTGAAATTACCCATATACCACATCACCCCTGCACCTCTTTCGTCAACCCATGATGAATTTAAGTTACAGACATTCAACGACATATTTGTTTTAAATTGCGCTCATCACCCGAATTCAATGGTTGATGCGACATGATAAGTTCTTCACTGTTTTAAATTCTCTTGAGCCGTGGTAAGAGGAATAATTATGCGTGCAAGTAAATTTAGAGCATACGGAGAAGCGAGACGAGTAATTCAAAAGATGCAGATATCCCATGAGTATCTAATAACTAGGTTTAGCAAGATTTACAGGTCTGTACCCAAGTCTGTGGATTTTACATGTTTTCAATTCATATATTTTATCCGGTGTTTCTCTATACACAGTCTCTGAAGATTTATTTTGAATGAATGATGCCAAGGAAACCAACCACTAGACGATCATCAAGGGTACCTAAGTTGAAAGAACCAGAGGTAGGTGAAGGCTCCTCCCCAGGGGTTGTAATACAATTGGAATACACGCCAAGACCAAAGTGTGTCGTCAAAACATCAAGGAAGAAGGCTTTCGTCTAGCCTCCAGCCTTTGGATATACAGAGGCAGGCATAGGGTCTAAGGCGGTACTCTTGCATTGGTGGGAGATCTTTAAAAATATCAGCTAGGAGGAATACCTAGAATACATCCCACAAAGTGATCCCGATGTCAGAGCACTCGACGATGAAGTGTTCTCGAACATCCAATGGTCATACCTACATATGGTGGCTAGCAGAACCCTTTTCTTTCCTTGTGTTGAACTCCTGAACTGGCTCATTGACCACACAGACACACAAAAATGTTTGATAAACAATGACAATGGTGGGTGTGTCGGAGTGTTTGTTTCGGTGGAGGTCGAAAAGTATTACAAGATTAGAGATCATGAGGAGAGACTGAACACAGATTTCGTTGTCAAATTCTATGAATGCCACGACACCATCTGGGTGATGGCCTCATGGTGGAGATAAGATAAGAAATATACCAACCAAAGCACTAGCTGGTACCAGACGACCAACTTAATGGAGACATACATCTACCTGATGGCTCTCATTTGCCAATTATATGGAGAGAAGGACTACTCCATATTTTCAGAGGCATGGACACCTTTATCTTACACAGTGGCCATTTATGGGAGCAGTTTCAAATGGGGAGCCATCATTTCTAATAAAATGAGCATTTGCATACAACAGGCTCAAACACCGAAGGAAGGAGAGACACCAACCTTCTACATGGATTCATATTTACTTGATGTCATGTGTTCCAGAAACATTTTCGTCGCCATGAACCTGAGATGGCGCATCGCAGAGCTCTCGGTACACGTATATTTCAACATCCTATGGGAGAATACGTACAAGAAGTATTTCTCTCTCATATGTAATGAATTCATCGCATGAATTTATTTAATTTTTTCTTAAGAAATAATGCATGAGACTATCGACTGCGGATAAGAAAATGATATCAAAGGTAGGCCACTGGTACTTGGACGAGCGTGATATGTACATTAGGGTGTTCCGGGCTACTAGAGCACCACATATTCTACCAATACATGTCCCTGAATGACTTGTAGTGGGAGAGATATGCTACCAAACCATCTTGCAAGGCTACATCGCCACTCTGGTCAAGGACAGGTATGACAGTTCATGGATCACCCGATCAAAGCTTGAGCTATGTTGCAACAATTAAGTGCTAGAATAGTCAAGTATAGGGCATGAGCAGTGGATATAAGAGATAGTATTTAGACCCCAATGGAACAACATAGATTCCCATATGATAACACATGTTAGGATATCTTCATTAAGTGGTCAAAGTATGATAAGATTCATCCACTTAAGTGAGATCATGTGATGACTCTTAGAAACACTGATTCAAGAAAGCGCCATGTGGCGAGTTTTGTTGTACTTAGTTGCACTTTAATAGTTATTTTTACTTAATATCATGTTATAAATAGGAGGATCGACCTATTAGCAAGGGTCTATGTTTGTTTTAAATACCCTCATTCTTTTATTTTGTAAAGAATTAATTCGAAGTTGCCTTAATTGAGAAGTCATGTTTTAGGACTAGAGACAAGTTTGTGTTTTTCATCAAAAATGTGTATGATTGGATGTGGATGTAACAACCCTAGTTGAATAAATTTTTAAGGATTATTAAGTAAAAATTAATTAGGGGATTAATTGTCTTAATATGGTATTAATTAAACAAGATTGGTATAATGATACTAATTAAATAATTATTAATTAATTAATGGTTGCAATTTGATTAATTAATTGATTAATTAATTACATGTTACATTCATTAACATGGGTATTAAATTAATAGGGATAATAAATTATAAGTTAATTTGTTAAATACTTACGTACATGGGAAGGGATAAAACATTGAATATAAAGGGATAAGAAATTGATTATGAGGGGATAAGGTAATAAATGGGTGGGTAAGGAAGTAAATGCATGAGGCGGTGAAGGAAGGATTTGGAGGGAGAGGAGGTTTATGGAGGGGATGATCATCTATGGGAGATGGGGGATTGTTTTATGGGGCTCTCCTAGATTTACAAAGAGGGGGAGTTGAGTTTTGGAGTCAGATTGGATCAGTACAAGCACCGGTTTACTGGAGGTTTTGGGCACGGGGGCCAGGATATCCATATGATATCCTGGAGATAGGTAGTTGTCCTAGTTGGTAGGGAGGATAATAGGTTTGGGCAGTGTTGGCCAGTGCATCAGGCAGCAGGAAGGCAAAAGCAAGGCATCAAGGCGAATTAGCATCAGACCCAGGTAATTTAAATTGTGTATTTGTTTTATTTTGCTATAAAATTTTATTATTGTTGATAAATTTATATGCCAATGTGCTCAATTAAAGGAATATTTTAATTCTAATATTTTTCTCAATTAAAAGAAATTAGTGAATTTTCTGAAATCTATATGTTTACAATTTATGTAATTATTTGACGTTAAATCTATTCGGCCCCTACATATGGTATTAGAGCGTCTTAGTTTGAAATCTGGGCCTATGGGCCAAGTTCCCAGCTCCAAGCTCTAGCTCCAGTCCCACCTAACCTACAAACCAAACACACTATTATTTTGATAATAGATAAACAAATCTAAATATAAATAAACAATATGAATTGAAAATGTAAAAGCAAATTTACCAAAGTATCAACACAGCTACTAGGGTTGTTAAAGGCAACAGGGATCATGACAAATAGCATGTCAACTAAATGAAGATGGTGAGACAGCTTCTGAACATGTGGGGTGTCTCATGTCAGATGCATATGCCTATTTGGAAGTGTTCTTTATTATTCCAACACTTTAGCATCTGGTATGAAAAAACTTGTTGCATATATAATAGTTTCCATGGTATTAGCATTCTTTGAATTATGAAGACTTTAAATTGAAAAAGAATATTGCATCACACATCCTATAATTGTTAGTCGTGCATATTTTTCCGAAATGAATTATATTTTGTATTTTTGTACCTTCAGTAAAATTTTACTATTCACTTTAGGAAACTAAGAATTTTGTATTGCCTCTTTCTTGATATATTTCTTCAACAATTTAGATTTCTAGCAACTTATTAAATAAGATTTTAA
>SNQJ01S0056139.1:0-15043 GCA_010110895.2 Picea sitchensis
TGTTTGTAGGGTCCATCAACTAGTTTAGGGTTAGGGCCTTGAATTAGGTGGGAGAGGAAACTCTTCAAGGCCATTAAAACAAACATATGAGTTTGTGCTAAGGAGTGTAGAAGTCCAGTAACGTGGAAATTATCCGAGACCCCCCTCTAACATGAGGTCACGTGAGAAAAGGTAGCGAAGATAACCCCTTCAAAGTCAGACCAAGCGTAGTGGGGAACACATATAGAGGACTTGTCTTGGGATTCTATTGATCGCATTTGCCATGGAGATTAGTGGGTCTTGAATCTATTTGAGGTCCTCAGTCATCTTTTGGAACACTTTCTTTCGATACCCTTGATAGGTTTCGAGCTTGATACCTTACTCATTGCGGTCCACCCGACTGTCGGTTGTACTCGCCTAGTGATTGTTCACGAGATGGAAACCTAGTTGCCTTTATTTTAGGGACTTACATAGGTGACCATGGGGGTATATCGCAGTACCTAGGGCATAAATTGGGCCATGCGTTGCAGAGTATACCAAGAGGGTTCTTCCGTATTCGATTTGCACTTGCATCGGTAAGTTTCCCTAGTGTTGGTTGGTGTAACTATTCTTCCAACTAGTTAGTCGTTTGCTTCATTTGCCTTTAGGAAATTTTAGTGTGTGATCGATGCTCCCTAGTTTTCCATAGTGAGTTAGTCAGTCATGGATTTGGGTCTCTGACCTAAGGTGGTAGACCACCCACTCCGTCGGTCATGAGGACTTTTCGGTCTTCCGGTTAAGAACGTGGAGCTGCCTCTTTATAGGCATTGTTTTGATAACAATGGTCTGCCATAGTCAGTGTGTGAGACTTTTACGGATTTGAACAATCCTGCAAGGGGAGAACCTGTGAATAAGATATTCATGGCTAAATTTCCTGAACATACTAACCAAGGAACCCCTTTGCAAGGGGATTCTTGTGCTTTTCCCTTCTTCGGAAACATTGGTGTCCCTTTGATGGCCACTTTGTACATTCCTGGGTTGAATGTGGGATTACCGGTTTGGTTGGGTACCATTCCAAATGTCCCAAATGATCTTGATGATTCCAATATAAGCACTTTATGTCATGGCCATAATGTTGATGTTCCTTCGTTAGCAAAGTCTTCTCCTCCTCCTTCTCCCACATTTGGTGAAAGTACAGTTACTAGTAACCAGAAGTTCTTTGTAATCTTTTCAAGGGATATCACCTTAATCATCTATGCCTTGTCATTCCAGAGGTACAAAGATTGTGGTCCATGTCTGCAAGCTCTTCTGATTCTGAGTCTTCTCAGGTTTCCTCATAGCCTATTCAACCTTTGGTTGAGAAAGTGGTCACATCGATGCAGTCATCGGTTGATCCCACTCCTCTTTTGAGGGGTGAGATGCCTTTAGACCTTGTAGTCTCTTAGCCTATTCATCCATTGGTTGATAAAGTGGTCACACTGATGCAGTCTTTGGCTGATCCCACTCCTCTTTTGAGGGGTGAGGTTCCTTTAGACCATGTAGTCCCACTTCCTATGCAATCATTGGTTGAGAAAGTGGTCACATCGTCATGATCTTTGGTTTATACCACTCTTCTCTTGGAGACTGTCGAGTCTACCGGAGTGGTCATGCCATTGTAGTCTTTGGTTTATCCCACTCTTCTCTTGAAGAGTGTCAAGTCTACCAAAGTGGTCATGTCGTTGCAATCTTCAACTAATCCCACTCTGCTCTTGAAGAGTGTTGATTCTACCAAAAAGATCACGCCGATGCAGCCTTTTGATGATCCCACTCTTCTCTTGGGGAGTGATGTGTCTACCGACTATGTTTTTAGCGTTTCCAGTTCAATACTTTTAGAACAAGGGGGTATTCCGCTCATTCTGATCACACCCCCTCCAAGCCCTAGGATGGTTTTTTTTTATTGGAATTATCTTGTTGAGCCTCATCGTCCTTATTCTACAATTTTTCAAATAAGGGTTGAAGTTAATTTGACAAACATTTATCATTCTATTGTGGATGAAGGAGCCTCTACAAGTATTTTATCCTCATCGGTTTGGAAATTCTTGGGATCTCCCAAGCTTGTGTCTGCTTCGCATGAGCTGTTGGATTTTGACAGATGTCCTAGTGAATATTTGGGGGTTCTTCCTCAGTTGTCTATCTCTTTAGGTGGGATGATTGTCTGTTTCGATGTTATAGTGGTGCAAGGCCCGTTAGATTTCAATATGATTCTTGGGTGTGATTATGTATATGTTATGAACGTTGTGGTATCTATGCTTTTCTGGGTGATGCATTTCCCTCAGAATGGAAGAATTTTCACTATTGAACAACTGGCATCTAATAATCACCATCCTAATTCAGTGTTAGTTTAGGCTGCCCCTTTATATGTTCCTAGTGTTCGTGTAGACTCTACCCCACCACGGGTTAATTATGTGGAATATTATCCTCGGTGTTCAATTGCTTCTGAGAAGGAACCTGTGCAATCATTTTTTCCTTCTTGAGACTTGGAATCAACAATTGATCCATTGGTTTATCCAATGGGGGCATGGGAGCCCTTGCTTCCCCCTCTTGATCCAAGTGGGCTTGAGTATCCTTTTGAGTCTGATCTCGTTGTTTGTAGATCCTCAAGCCCTTGTGATTATGACTCTTCGTTGACAGACTCTACCATTCCTTACCAGAACCTCCATCGTCATATGGAGTATGGTTAGTTTACTTCACCCTTTGGGATTATCGACCCTCGTTTGTGTGATTTATCATATTTTAAATTTCCTTCAGATGAGGCTATCCTTGAAGCCATGACTATGGTTTCTATACCATGGGAGGAATTACACTGTGGTTTGTGTTTTCTTCCCCTTTGGGAGACTTTCCAAATTGACTATCAAAGAGACTCTTGGTCTGAGCCTAGAAGCGGGCTCTACCTGAAATAGTTTCATACATGAGTCATAGCCACCGACGGGTCTTCTTTTAATACCTTTTCAGACCCTTTAAATCTGAAAACATTGTCAAGTGATCTTGTTGTCTTTCACACTCGTTAAACTGAAATTTGAAGGCACATCTATCCAGTGGTAATTTACCCCTTTTTCGGTCCAGATGGTCAACTATACGAAAAAAGTTATACTCTAGGAACTTTAGCTCTCTAGAAGAGTATCCTCAAGTATACTTTTACCCCTTTTTTTGGGCCTGAGGGACTAAATTTACAAAAAAGGAACCCCCACGAAGTCGATAGTTAAACTCTTTCTAGACTCCCTAAAATTGAAAATATGACCAAGTGACCTTGTGTCTTCACACTCGTTAAAATGGCAAAGAAGAACAACCTTTACGGAATCCATAATTAATCTCTTTTCAAACTCCCTAAAATTGAAAAGCTCACCGAGTGACCTTGTTTCTTCACACTCGTTAAAATGGCCAAGAAGAACAACCTTCATGGAGTCCATAGTTAAGCTCTTTTCAGACTCCCTAAAAATGAAAAGATTGTTGAGTGATCTTTTCCTTGTCACACTCGTTAAAATGATTTTGAATAGTCATCTTTTTTATGCTAGTTTACCTGTTTTTCGAACTGACTAGAATTTTTTCGAAAAAGGTACCCCAGTGGAGTCTCCTTTTACGCTTTTTCAGACTCTCTAAATATGAAAAACTATTGAGCTTACCTTCTCTGGGCTCGTTAAAATTACATCGAAGGATGTTACCATTGTGTGTCTTATTAAATCGCATTCACATACCTGCGTCGTTGGCCTAATGTCGTCTCCATGTTGCTCTCAACTGAACCATTTTAAGCATTCCTTATTCGCAAGCCCTGTATCACTTTGCCTCTGTGTCTTGACACCTTTGGCCCATGGAGATTTTTTCCGAGTGTCCCTTTTCTACATATGTCCCTTTGATCTAAGGATCAGTGTGTTCCTTGCACCTGGAACTAGTATGATTGCGACCCTCATTCCTCCTTTGTAACGTAAAATTCTATTATTCCTTTTTCAAAGCTTTTCAAAAATATTGAAAAAAGACAAAAAAAATCAAATATACCCCAAAAAGAGGAAGGGAAAAGTATTTTATTTTTGTTGGTAGAACAATGAGTCACCCTTGGACAAATAACATATTTTCATTTGTTTGTCAAAGATCTAGGATATAGTATGACCTTAGGAAGATGTTTTGATAGAGTTGTGTCCCCCTTCATTTGGTTATTCTTTCAAACTTATGGAGAGTCGTCATTGCCTCTTGCATCATCAACTTATGTCAATATCATGCTGCCTGAGTCTCATCATTTGTCATGCTACTGTCCAAGGGAATTTTTTACCAAGCTCGTGTTGGCCTTTCTGCAGTTTGTCTCTTGCCCTCATGCTCGACCATCCTAAAATACCAATCAAAATCCTTGTTCAAAATCAATGAAGTTTTATGTTTGATCATCGAGATCCTCTTGTCTATTCATGACAAGTTATTGAAGACCTCTGGGTAGTGAAGTCGTACACTCATATTACACTCTTACCTATTTTTTGAATATCTTGAATTTGTTGCTCGAGCTCTAAAAGAGTCATCTCCATCCATCAGACGACACTTAGCTTCTTGAAGATGGATACTATACATGTATATCTTTTGATTTTGAGATGTAGATCCATTATGTATTTCTCATGGCTACACTTTATATAGTTATATGACATGGATCTATAGTGTATTTGATTGGAAACCATGATTTTACTTTTTATCCCAAGCATGGGTATGCCCGCCTCGGTGAGACAAATTGTTATTTTGCAGATGGCAGCTCCCATATACTAGTCCTTGGGCTGACTCACTTGGCACATTGACGAAGATTGGTAAATTATTTTGGCCATCAGATGCTCTTCTGACCTCACACTTTAGGGGGCATCTATTATAAACCTAATTTGCATCCAACCTGCATACCTGACATCTGGCACTACTAGTTGCCAATTTCTTGAGCCAAGATCTTCTAAAAATCACTCTTTTTTGAGCCACACACACCCTAGCCTTCTACAGCTCACGTATGCACACATCCATATGCTTACAGGCCTTCTACAACATGCGTATACTGACAAAAGAATGAAAAATGGAAAGTTTCATATGGGAAACAGAGTTTCAGGAAAATGCTAAAACCGTTTGATTGTCTATGGCCAGTGATTCAACCGGATAACTACCTATAAAAGGAGGGGTAGGGGTCCCATTTAAAAGAGAATAATAAGAGTATAGAAACTCTGCCCAAATTTATGCCCCCATTTGCTCCAATTTCCTACAATTGTATTGTGAGGTTGAGTAGTTGGTGCATTGTAAAGAGGAGCCCAGGACCGGGTTCGAGGAGCAGTGTCGGACACATATTGTAAAGTTTACTCATGTGAATATTAATAAAAAAAGGAATACTTTTTTCATCCCACCATATTATGTGTTCAAATTGTGTATTTATTTTATGATATTGTCACATCTAGCCCAACAATTAGTATATGAAATGCAGGTTTGCAGCTCTCTATTTGTCCATGTGTGAATGTAGGTTAGCTTTGGGAGGAGGCTTGCAGTCAAGGAGCGAGTGAAAGAGAAGGTATCGACATAAAATGAAGGATTCAAGGTAGAGTTACCTAATCTTGTTTGCACCTTTGTATTGCATTAATGTGGGGTTTTGTGTTGGGAGAATAGGAAAAAGTAAAGGCCTTTAAATGGTCATTTTTTGCATGCATGATTAGATCCCTTAAATGCTAAGTCCGTAAGTGGGATTTCCCACTCACATCAGACATGTGTCAAGGAGGTAGAAAAGGTCTTTCCCCCTTTTAACTTTGAGAATGAAATGGCTAAGATGAAAATATTCATCTTGTTCAACGAACTCATAAAGAAAGGAGAATATCGGGAGAAAATTATTAAAATGCTAAATATGGGGGGGACTTCGGACACTTTGAACATCCAGGATGATCACCCTGCCATTTTTTTTGGTCCATGCATGGAGGAGACGAGTGACACCAAAGACGTTCCCCCGTTCTATGTCAACCTTAAGATCCATGACATGATCTTGCATAATTCCATGCTAGATTTGGGTGCATCGCACAATATCATGCCCAAAGTAATCATGGATGAGTTGGGTTTGGACATCACCAGGCCCTATAAATATATTTTTTCTTTCGATTCAAGGAAATTCAAATGTTTGGGTCTAATCAAATATTTGTTTTTATAGTTGGCCCAAATCCCCTCTAAGAATATGGTTATGGACAAGGTCGTGGCCGATATACCTCCAAAATTTGGCATGCTATTATCCAGGTCATGGGCTGTGAAATTGAAGGGAACTTTGTAGATGGACATGTTGTATGCCACCATCCCTATATTCGAACAAGAGAGATGGTTATATAGAGAAGTATTGTTGAAATACATGGTGAGCAGTAATATGCAGCTGAATAACCACCCTATCTACTCCATCAACACTGATATTGACTTCTCCATATTGTATAATGACCTGAGTTTTGAATAAGAAGAACCAACAACTACCTTGGTTGTTGACGAAAAAGCCACGCGAAGTGCAGAAAAGTGCAGAGACCCGAGGAACCGCGCAAAGAATGAGATGTGGAACATGAGTTTCGATGGATTCGTCAACAAAGAAGGAGTAGGGGTCAACCTATGGATAATTCCTCCCAAGGTAGGAACAAAACTATGCTCATACAAAATCACTTTCGACTTCACTAATAACATGGTCGAGTATGAGGCATTGATTTTGGGCCTGAGAGCTTTGAAAAAATTAGGTGCAAAGAGGATAGCGGTGCATAGAGACTCTGATATTGTTATAAACCAAGTGAAATGAATATAGCAATACAATCATCCCATACTGAGAGCGTACAAAAACCTAGTGCTAGATCTCCTTGAATAATTCTCTGAGTATAATTTATCAGCGATCCTGAGGGGGAAGAATCAAATTGTGGATGCATTGGCCAGCTCAGTCTCAGTTTTTAAAATTCCCATTTTTCCAAACAGAAAGTATGAGATCAAAGTCAAACATAGGCTGGTGGTGCCCTATAATATCAAGTATTGGCAAGTGTTCGACAATGACAAACAGGTGGAGATATCTCTCCAAATGAGCGACAAGTTTTCTAATATGAACATTCATGAAGAGTGTTGTTGCGACGAATATGAAAGAATAGATGCACGCGGTGATGACACCCCTTTCCAGAACTAGATATTTGGAAGGGACATAGTACATCTAAAGAATAATATCATCCGAAATGGATTGGTTCCGTTGGAAAATATTTTTGATGAAAACGACATGGCTAGAAATCTCAAGATCTGCAAATAACGAGGATGTTGAGGATTGTAATATCGGGACCCAGAAGAATCCAAAGATGATCAAATTATCAAATATTCTCAATCTAGAGGTCAAACAGAACTATATCAAGCTCATGAAGGATTTTCTCGATGTCTTTTCTTGGACTTATGATAACTTGAAAGTTTATGACACTAAAGTGATTCAGCACATCATTCCTCTCAAAGAAAACCAAAATCCTTTCAAGAAAAAGCTGAGACTGATAAATCCCCTGCTGCTACCGCTAGTCAAAAAGGAGATAAAGAAACTATTTGAAGCCAAAATAATTGTTTCTTTAAGGTTTTCAAAATGGGTTGCAAATCTGGTGCCCATAAGGAAAAAGAGTGGCGAAATAAGGTTGTGCGTCGACTTTCAGAATTTGAAAAAAGTCTCCCTCAAAGACAACTACCCGCTCTTGAAGATGGACTATATCCTGTAGAAGGTATTTGGGTCCCAGAAGATGTCTATGATGAATGGTTTTTCAGGTTACAATTAGGTCATGGTACACCCATATGATCAGGAAAAGAAAACTTTCATGACACCATGGGAGATGTTCATGTACACTAACATGCTCTTCGGCCTGATGAATGATGGAGATACTTTCCAATGGGCAATGAATATAGAATTTTCCAAGGAAAAGGAAAAATTTATCGTGATCTATCTGGACGACATCACAGTGTACTCCGACTCTGACAAACAACACCTCGAGAATTTGAAGAAAGTTTTCCAAAAGTGCAGGAATTTCGACATGTCTTTGAATCAGAAAAAGTCACATTTCAGAATGCAAGAGGGGAAAATGTTGGGACACATCATCTCGAAAGAAGGTATAAATATATATCCTAGCAGGGTTGAAGGAATCCTGAAAATCATCACTCCACTCAGCAAGAAGGAGGTACAGTCTTTCCTGGGAAAGGTGAATTTCTTGAGAAGGTTCATCCTAAACTTGGCAAAAATTATAAAACATATCACTAGTATTCTCAGAAAGGGGAAATAGATCAAATGGAACCCCGAATCCATAAAATCATTTGAATACATCAAGATATCTCTGACCAAATCTCTCTTGTTGGCCAACCCAAACTTCACGAAGGACTTCATCCTATTCTCGTTCACCTCGGAGAATACCATTGTTGGCCTATTGTTATAGAAAGACGATCAAAATTTTGAGAATCCCATAGCATGCTTCAGCAAGACTCCGAGGGATTCCCCAATGAGGTATGAAATTATGGAGAAACAATCATACACCTTAGTGAAATCCCTAAAGAAATTCAAAACTTACATATTACACACACACATTATCACTTACGTGCCCAACAACTATGTCAAGGATATCCTGACTCATCCTGAACCTGAGGGGAGAAGAGGTAAGTGGATCATGGATATGCTAGAATATGACCTCGAAATCAAGCCCACAAATATCATCAAGGGACAAGGCCCCGCAAATATGATGGTGCAATCGAACTAGGACGTTCTAGGAATCAACTTCATTGCTGACGTGTCAGAGAATCCTCGGGAAGAAAAAACTGTGTAGGTGGCTCAAAAGTTAGTCTATTCACCTTGGTATATGGATATCATTTATGTGTTGAGGAATCTACAAGATCCTCCAGGGTTAATTGAGACCAAGTCTAGATTCTTAAAGCTCAAAGCTACCAAGTTTTCCATCCTCGACAACTCACTGTATTGGAAAGATTCGAGAGGGATATTGTTGAGCTGCATACTAGAAGATGACATGGAACAAGCCATCAGAGAATTACACAAAGGCGATCGTGGGGAACATCACTACTGGAAAACCACTACGCATAAAATTCTGAGAGTGGGTTATTATTGGCCCACCATTTTTGCATACGTGTACAAAGAATTTTCTAATTACCACAAGTGTAAGATTTTCGATGGAAGGAGAAAGATGCAACCCCTTCCACTGAAACCGATCTTGATCGAAGTTCCATTCATTCAATGGGGCCTATATTTCATAGGATAGATTCATCCTCCATCCTCGACGCAACACAAATTAATACTTATGACCATGGATTATTTCACGAAATAGATCGAAATGATTCCAGCAAAGCAGGCTACTGACCAAGTCGTTATTCAGTTCCTAGAGACTAACATCCTGTCTAGGTTCGTGTTCCCTATCAAGATCATCACAGATAACATGGTCTCTTTCAAGTCCAAGAAAATGGAGAAGTTTTGCAAGGACTACAATATAACCCTGGAACATTCTACAACATATTACCGACAAGGTAATGCGTTAGCAGAATCATCTAATAAAATCTTAACCAGGATCATTAAAATACTCTTGCAATACAACAAGAAGGCTTGGCACAAGAAACTTATTTACGCATTGTTGGAAGACAGAGTCACTACCAAAAAATACATCTCCACATCACCATTCCAAATTGTGTATGGTGCGGACGTGATTTTCCCTACCTTGTTGGGATTGAATGTCAGGAAGTTGTTGGAAGAGAAAGAGGTTGAGCTAGATGATATGCAAAGAAGGATAAATCATTTGATCCACATGCAACATATGAGGGAGTAGGTCTACAACTGATCGCAACTTCACCAGGACAGGATGAAGAAAACCTTCGACAAGCACTGTAAACAGGAGGAATTGCAAGTGGAAGATCTAGTGCTAAAGTGGGATGTGAGAAATGAAGATAAGGGAAAGAAAGAAAAATTTGATAATTTTGGATGGGTTTGTTCAAACTCTATGCATATCATGGGAACAATGCATATTTGTTAGAAGAAATTAATGGCGATTCAACTGGTTGGGGGATTGTAAACGATAGGTTCCTCAAACACTATCTGGTGCAGTAAAGTCCGTTTAAATCTCATTGTCATTTTAAATAGTCATTTTGTTTTTGTTTTTCTCTTTCAAAGAGGGTTTTTTGAGTCAATATGTCAGTAGAAAATTGAATCCCAGAGTGAATGCCTTGAGTTTATGCTCATTCTGATTGAAACTATTTCAAGAAGGTTTAGGTTGCATTTTTTTTTCTATTGTTTCAGAGCCTAGAATTCGAATAAGGCCCAATGGTCAGGCACCTGGTCTGTTCTTCTTTTCCACCTCTCTGGGAGGATGGCAATCCCCTTTAGAGCCAGCTGTTAGCATCATCATTGTTTTTAGTTAGATTCGTTGTTAGTCGAGTCAGATTCCATGTTTCAAAGCGTGTGAGGCCGAGTACCGAAAAAGCGAAGCGGTCGAAGTTAGAAAGTGGCTGGTTGGCCCTTTGAGTCAGGAAGGGATATCAGATCCAAAACATGTGTAAGGGGTAAAGGTATTCTCCCAAAGAGACAATTCCTATTAGAAGAGAAGGTCTTACGGGCTTGAAGTCGAGGCAGGTTGTTAAATATAATTCACTTTGGCAGATGAAGTGACCGTCATTAACTTATTATGAAGTCAAAGAGAATGGAAAATCAGGGCTCTCATATCACATATGCCCTGCAACTCTTATGATTTTTACTTTGCACACTCCGAAGTGTACCCGTCACATGGATGTACTGTGAAAATCTTCAAGAACACTCTGATAACCCCAGTTGCATGAATTCATTGCCCCCTGACACGTTTCCATCTCTCGCTCACCTGATTATAAATTTTGAGTGCTCTACAGGAATTATGTTCATCAGTCAAGTTTATGCATCGCCGATAATTCTTCTTGCAAGGCGAGGTCAATTGTGATTACTACCTCTGGCTCGCATAAAATCCACCGCACGCAGAACCAATACGCATTGTACCATGAAGACATCCCAGAATATAAGGAAAGGCACACGAAGTGGAAGGAATGTTGGGCCCAAGTCTCAAATATTGACATTCGTCAATAGAGATCTAGAGGTTAGGGTGTCTTTTGAGAAGGTCGGTTGCATGACCTTTTGAAGGAAAATCCAATGATTCAACATGAAACTAGTGGAGCAATTTGCACTCAGGTTCGACAGGTCCTGCATAGTAATTGCAGGTGTCATTTTCCAAGTGACAGAGGAAACTCTGTCGGCCGTGAAAGAGATCCCTTCACACAGTGAAAGGTGGTTTAAAGGCATGCCTTTGGATGCACAGTGTTACGAAGACTTTATCAAGTGAGACTACTTAGGTGGGAAGTTCGAGATGGGCATACCAAGTAGATATTTGCAGGGGCCCTTTCGGAAACTCATGCAAGTGATTAAGAAATATTTGACCTGTGAGGGAAGGTTTGACAGAATACATCCGCATCACATTAGATTTTTGATGCACTTCACAGGGAGGAGACCGTTAAATATGGCCTTTTTCTTACACCAAAGCCTCTGATAAATGGCAGATAATGCCCGAGATGAAATAGATCAGCCGAAGAGGAAAACATCACACGTCTCACTGATTAAATTGTTGTTGGTGGAGGAGTTAAGGTGATTGGGAAACAAGTGGGATTCATTCCTACTTACAGGAATCATCCCCAAGGATCCAAAAGAATATTTCCCTCTACCTGCAGAAAGGGTAACACTGTGCCATGCAAAGGATAAAGCAAGAAGGGATATAGAAGAAGGAAGGGCGTTGGAAGACCTATCCCCCCAACAACCAATACCCCGGTAAAGGGGCAGGCCAAGGAAGAACAAGGATGTCAGGGAGCCCCGAGCCCCGAGCAAGCCATGCAAAAAGTCTTCTACCGAAGAGTTACTCATGCGCACTATTCGACTGGATCCCATCGAAGGCACAAGTCGAGAAATCTGAGGCAGAAGGAAGAGGACAAACACCGAAAGAGTAGATGTTCGTGAGTCTTCACAACAGTGGAAGCAAGTGAAACTCGCTAATGATGAGATATACCAGGAAAACAGAGAGTTGAGCCAGTAGTTAGAAACAAAGACCCTTGAAGTATCAACATCACAAGGTCACAAGGGAAATGTGACTTGGCTAAATAAATAAGTCAGGGAAGTGCAGGATACAATCATATAGTTGTGCGAAGCAAAGAGGGTGTCAGAAGAAAGGAATGTGAAACACTTTAGGGAATGTGAATTGACCATGGAGAAAGTCCGCGCAGCTATGGCCAGTGCATAGAAGAAACTGAAAGGGAACGTAGTTCTGCAAAGGCAAGTGATGAACCTGAAAAGGAGAAACTGGTCTCTCAGAAGAAAGCTTCGAGTATCCAAACTACAAAAGAGACCAGATGCATGTTCAATCGACCCCATTTTTTGTCTCCTCAGATGTGGCACATAATTAGACTCTGACAGATACCCACATGTAAAACATGTGACACACGAAAATGGAATCTAATGGTGAAGAATAGGTGTACGTTAGCATGAGAAAGTTTGAGGAAGAGGCATGGTTCCCTATATAGGGTCATCATGTTGGAGATATCTGCAACGGTCTGTAGTCACCCTCCACATGCACGCACCAACAAACAATCGTGCGATAGAGATCATAGCCGTTACAATGTGTGGTAGGAGTCTAACAGAACACTTGATCATCCAAATGTCCTGTCAAAGGAAAGCATCAACACATCATCCTCTAATGATGATATCTTTGTGATAACTAAAACATCATAGAAAACATGAGTGACTATGATGCGACCAAGTGCAGTCAGTTCTATTTTTAGCGAAAGGCCATTCAAAAATCCATCTGACAGAGGGTAGTTGAAACCTAGTTTCTATGGATAGTATTTAGAGCATAGGGTATCCCAAGCGACATACCCTTGTCTATATATTCAATATTTTCAATCTAATCTAGGTTGGTTGGAGAAACATTGTAGACAGTGACTATCGATTGTAGTTTTTTTATCCAATTGAAACTTAATGATAAAGTCCTGAAGCTTTGATGAAAATATTCTAGCGGTGGTAGTCTTATGTATTGTATTATTTCTTTGTGTATGCAGTTTCATGTGCTATTTATATTCACATCTATAATTTATGTCTAAATTGGAACGTGATTTCGAATCTAGAATTCACCACAAAATGCTCTAGATTCACGCCATTTAGACAAACTATGTTTCTTCTAAGTTAACTCTGAATTCATCCCCAATAGTTCTCCGAGTTGCTTCATGTGTTTTTTTCTCACCACACACAATGCTTTTTAACTTAAGATTGTTTCTCATTTAGCCTTTATCCTCTCGAGTTCAGTTACCGAGTCATTTGTTTCTATCGTTTTCATTAACTTGACTCCATAGTTCAATGTCTTTCTTTCTTTCACTAATAGAACCAGAAAATATTGTTTAAAGGCATTAAATCTAGCCAAAAGTTTAATGTTATATCCTGTACAGAGATGAAGTCTCCAGAGAAAGTCCTCTCCTGGTTCGAAAGGCTAGTTTCAGGCCTCAAAGTTGGTTTGTATGTTGCCTTTGTCATTTATTTCCTTAGTCGAACGAAGTTACATAACGCTAAAAAAAGGAGTGGTAGTTGATCCTGACAAGATTAAAGCCATCATGAATTGGCCTACCCCAAAGGATGTATATGATATCCGATTCTTTATGGTTCTGATAGGATAGTATTGGATATTCATAAAAGGATTCTCCAATATCAGTATCCCAATCACCTCCCTTCATAAAAGGGGGGTTAAATTAATTTGGACATCATAATGTGAAGAAAGATTTCAATAGCTGAAATACCTTCTAATCAATGCGCCTGTGTTGAATACTTCCTTGTGTGTACAAATGCCTACAAGGAAGGGCTCGAAGAAGTCCTTATGCAATAAGTATATGTAATTTTCTATGAATCCATAAAATTGAATGAGCATGAAGTCAATTATGTGACCCACGATATGGAATTGACTACCATAGTGCATCCTTTAAAAATATGGAGGTATTACCTCTTAGGTAGAATATTTGTACTTATTCCAGACTATAGTGGGTTGAGGTATTTGTTCGACTAACCAAAACTCAATGTGAGACAAGCTAGGTGTATGGCTCTCCTTAGTGTATTTGATTTTGAAATCAAACATATGAAAGGAAATGAGAATAGGGTGGTTGATGCCCTTAGTAGAAGTATGAAAGTAGTTCACTTAGCAGTTGTAAGCACCAATGAATTAGACATCAAAGAGAGGGTCAAAATTGCACAAGAAACATATGCATTTTTCAATGTTGTGACCTCATACCTAAAGAAAGAACCCACAGAGATGAAGTATGGAGGTTATCAAATTCTTAATGATGAACTGCTAACTTACAAGGGTATATTATATATTCCAAATTGTGACAAATTGAAGAGTTTCATAATGGATTAACTACACAAAATACCATATACTACTCATCCTAGTTATCCGAAAATGATCACGACCACTAGTAAACTATTATATTCACACATATTGAAAAAGGACATAGCCGATTACTTAGATAACTGTCTAGAATGTTAGCAACTCAAGGTAGAGCACTGACACATAGGAGGGTTGTTTCAGCCCCTACCAATTCTCGAATGGAAATGGGAAACCATCTCCATGGATTTTATCCCAGGATTACCAACATCAACCAAATAGAACGATGCCATCATGGTTTTTTGGGATAAACTAAGAAAGGATTATCACTTCATACCCTTCAAGTCAACTTGAAAGGCAATATATATTGTCAGAATTTTAATGAAGGATATATTCAGACTACATGGCATGCCTAAGGAAATTATATCTGACAGAGATGTACCAAGTTTACTTCAAATTTTGGAAGTCTATGTTTGTTGGTTTTGAAACAAAATTTCTTATTAGTACAACCTATCACGATCAAAATTATGGATAGACAAAGAGGTTAAACCAAGTGTTAGAAGACATGTTGACGATGCATGTAATGCATCAACCCAAGAAGTGGGAGGACTACCTACCACTCGTAGAATTTTCCTACAACAATGGCTATCAAGAATCATTGAAAATGA
>SNQJ01S0056139.1:43387-59123 GCA_010110895.2 Picea sitchensis
TGCTTCTGGGTCTACCTATGGGGTTTTTAACCTCAATTCCTCCTTCATTTCCAGTAACCCTCACTCTTGTCTTCCCCTTTTTTGTTTATATTTATTTATTTATTATTATTATTATTATTATTTTATTGGAAATATTTTTTTAGGGCCTGACCATTTACTGGGAGAGCATCAGGTTCTCCCCTGAAATTATGCAATCGATAAGTGCTTGCCCCTATCTTTTCAGCGACCTGGAAAGGTCCAAGCCATAGGTTTTGAAACTTAGAATGCTTCCCTTTTGGTTCATTCACTTTGTCCCATTTTAGTACCAAGTCTCCTACCTCAAAACTCTTTTATTTGGCCTTATGCTTGTCGAACCATCTTTTCACTATCTGTTGGTGAGATAGGAATTTTGACTTAGCCTTCTCTCTCTCTTATTCTAGCATTAGTAGAGTATTGATTCTTTTTTGCATGGCCGATGAGGGTTCCTTGTTGGAATATTGGGCCAATTGAAGAGATGGAAGATAGAGCCCATTTGGGAGGATGGATTATTTTCCGTAGACCAGAAAGTATGGGGAGTTTCCTATGGCTTATTTGGGTGTGACCCTATAGGCCCATAGGGAATTATGAAGTTGATTATGCCAATTTCTTTGGTTATCTATAACTGTCTTCTTTAATATCCTTACAATATTTTTGTTAGTCGACTCCACCACACTGTTTCCCTGAGGGTAATAATTTGCAGAGTACTTGATTATGAGTCCTCTGTCCAGATCAAACTTTGTCAATAGCGTAGAGGAGAAGTAAGCTACATAATCAAATACCAAAACAAAGGGGAGACCAAACCTTGTGATTATTTTTTGTTCTATAAATTTGATCACTACCTTCTCATTTACATGAGTCAGAGAGATGGCCTCCACCCATTTTGTGAAATAGTTGGTGGTAGTAAGAATGTACTTGTGTAGTTTATAAGAGCTAGGCATAATTTATCCTATTATATCTAACCCCCACTTCTCAAAGGGCCTCAAAACAGTCATAGGCTGAAGTGGGACTGCTGCCCTTTTCTCCTTTCCAACACTTATTTGACAAGTCTTACAGTTTCTAGTGTAAGTATGCGCATCTTTGAACAAGGTGGGCCAGTAGTAGCCGACTCTCAGAATCTTATGAGCAATGGTGTTTCCAACAAAATGTCCTCCGGTGGGGTCATCATGAAGTTCCTTTAGCACCTTGTCGGCATCTTCATGTTCGAGGCACCTCAACAATACCCCGTCATAGTTAATCTGGAAAAGCACCAAATTTCTAAGACGATATTGTGCATATTTTAATCTAAGGGATCTTCTCTCTCTGGGGTTGAGGTTTTCAGGACAAGTCTCATGATGTAGTAGGTAAGCCAAGTCCTTGTACTAGGATTCGCATCCTAGGGAGATGTATGCTACTTCTCCACACCATAAAGCTATTTCATTCTCCCACCCAGAGTCTTCATTTACTTGATCCTGGACTTCAGCTGCGAGCTTGCACAAACGTTGTCCTTTTACTAGCTTGGAAGTTTTTATTGTCTAGATCAAATTCTTGGACTACTGCCATCTAGTTGCCTCTTCTTTCTCCCATTTCTTGTTGGGTTAACAAATATCAAACTGCAGGGTGTGGTACAATCACCTTAGTGTGATTCTTGAGGATGTAAGACCTGAAATGCTTTACTGCCTTATAGACCGCGTAGGCCTGCTTGTCTATGGAAAGATAGTTGAGCTCATCTCCTTGAAGATTAGTTCTCATAAATGATACTAGGGATTCATTTTTTTCATCATTATTCTGAGTTAAAACCATAGCTAGCGAATGGTCCAAAGCGAAAGTGTAAAGGGAAAAGTCCCTATTGAAATCAGGACTTTGTAGCACCGGGCCTCGGGATATGGCGGCTTTGATATTGCTGAAAGCATCTTTTCTTTCATCATTCCACTTAAATTCGGCATCCTTGCGGACCATTTTCTGTAAGGGTTTGATTATCTGGAAGAAATCGGGAGAGAATTTATTTACAAAATTGATTTTCCCGAAAAAGGATTGCATAACCTTCTTGTTATGGGGTAGAAGAAATTGACCTATGGCCTTAATCCTTTCGGGGTCTATGTGAATCCTGACTTGAGAGATGATGTGACCTAACAACTTTCCTTCTTTGGCATCAAAGATAGTTTTCTTAGGGTTTAGGGACATACCGTATCTCCGACACCTTTCGAAAATCTGAGTTAAATGTTGGATGTGTTCTTCTGTATTCTTTGAATATACCGTTATGCCATCTAAATATTCTACCACAAATTTATTAATAAGTCCACAAAAGGCCATGTCCATGGCCCTTTGGAATGTTTCCCCTGCATTGATTAACCCAAAAGGCATGTGTTTATAAGTGAAGGTTCCCAACTTGGTTCAGAAAGTGGTTTTCAAACGGTCTTCTCTGAAACCAAAACTTGGTTATAACCTGAGAAACCATCTAGTAAGGAGAAAACCTTTGAGCCTGACACGGTTTGCAAGAGTTGTTCCATCGGTGGGACTGGACAATTATCCTTTTTCGAAGCTCTGTTGAGGTTCCAAAAATCTACGCATAGTCGGATTTCTCTCGATTTTTTCATTACTGGAACAAGATTTGCCACCCAGTTGGAATGCCTAACCTAAAAAATTATCTTCACATCTAGAATCTTCCTTAATTCCTGATACATGAGAGGTTCTAGGGATGGGTGATACGTTCAGAGCTTTTGCTGAAAAGGTTTTACTTCAGCCTTCAACAGGATGGTGTGTTTAATAATGCGGGTATCATAGGTTTTCAAATCCTTATAGGACCATGCAAAAACATCCTAGTATTTTCTAAACAATCTAAGGTAGGCTTTCCTTTCCTCTTTAGATACAGTTTTTCCAAGATTTACAAGCTTTAGGTTTTCTGGGGTTCCAAGATTTACAGTTTCATGAAGGGGGCAAGAGCTACCGGTATTTGTGTTTTTAGGTCCTTTGAATCATTCCATTAGATCAAATAGGTTTTCTAAATTATCTACCCCCTTCAGGATCGTGTGAGCCTTTAATCCATCCACATGGTGTTCTGTCCGAGGCTCATTTTTCATTGATTTCTCTTGGAACTCTTCATCCGCAATAGCGATATATTTGAAATTATCTTGCTTGGTCAAGAAACTTACTATCTAGTCATCTACCTCAAAGACTTTCCAATTAGAAACATTATTAGGTATTGATGGTTTGTAGAGAATATCTACAGTGAATTAGGAGGCTTCATAATATTCTAAAGGTGACAAACTCGAAGCGGTTGTGGCTAAGGAGTCAGCAAGAACATTATTTGCCTCAGGGATCGCAGTGATATTCAAATCCTCAAAGTGCTCTATTAGCCTATGCACCTCCTACTGGTAGTTCTTAAGATGCGGTGAATTGCAATGTATAGTATTTCTTACTTGTCTAATAACAATTTCAGAGTCTCCAAAAAATTTCAATTCCTTGACATTCAAATATGTGGCTTTCTTTAACCCATGAACTAGAGCTTCATACTCGATAGTGTTATTGGTACATTCAAATTCTAGCCTACAAGAAAAGAAATGATGTTTACCCTTCTGATTGATGAGGATGCACCCTGCTCCTAACCCTTCTTGTGATTTAGATCCATCAAAGTAGAGGGTTCAAATTTGCAGACAACAATCGCTCCTTTCTTTTCCATCACCAATGTTTTGTTCTCCGGTTTCTTTTTCCACAAGTCCTAGCGTGGGGTTGTGACAAAATAAAAAGACTTATGTCGGTATCGACGATTCCTATTGAAAAATCACTTTGGAGTTTTGGGTAAGGGGAACATTGGACAGGAGAGGAGAAAAGTTCCAAAGTGGGAATCACAGGAATAATTACCCAATATGGGGAAATCGGTAGATGTTGGCTCGTTTGGGGTTTCTAGGTCAGTGACTGTGTGCTTCAGATATCTCTCCCTATCAATTCTGATCATGTTATTGTATCCTTTTATGGGTAGCCAAAGGTGTTCCCAGTCTGTATTGAAATATCTATTTATATTTTTAGACGAATCTGGACTCAACAATAGCCCATATGCCTCAGGGATATCTACAACAATGATGTCAATCACCTACATGGAATTAGGGTGTGTCTCTATCCTGATCATCACATCTTTGAGTTTTCCCATGACCTTAACCTGGGTTCGGTCTAGCTGTATTACATGCTTATCACTCTTGAGAGGGACAACACCTAATTTATTATAAACAACCACGGGCATTACATTAGAAGACACCCCGAAATCCACCAAACAACTATGAAGATTCATGTTGAAGACTTCAAATGTTAAAAGGAAAGGTGGGACAAAAGGTCTTTCCTTCCTATCGTCAGTGTAGGTATTTACAGTTGGCTTGCTGGCCGGATCTGTTTGGGATATGTTCTTCTTATGACCATTGCTAGTCATCGGGTCTACTATCAAGCTGAAAGCTTGAAACATAAAGTCTTTCTATTGAGGAATCCTACACATGTCCATGACCGATATATTAGCCTTTAGCTTCTTTAAATATTCTACTACGTTGTACTCCAGTTTAGGGGATTCCTGGGTATGAATACTTATAGGATTTTAACTGGGGGAAAAAGGTTTTTTTGGGCGATTGGGAGTTAACTTAATTTGCAAGGCCCAGGTGATATCGATATCTCTCGAGTCGGGTTGACCTGTGCTACGTGTCTACATTACTAAAACTTTCAAGGGATGTTCTTTAGACTTAAACAGATCATCTAAAGGCAAGATTAAGTCAGGATCCCATATCAACATGGATGTGTCTCTTCGTGGGTCAACTTCTTTCTAGTCGGCAATATTCATGGTTGAATTGCTCAACTGTTTAGTCAGGGAGACTTCATCCAGAAAGCGATTGGCCATCAAATTCATGGCATGAACCCACTGGGGGCATTCCCTCTTAGAGTGATTTTTTGGGTGATAAGTACAGAAAGAATCAAACACCACATTCCCTAGGTCAATGTTTAAGTTGGCTGGGGGAGGTTCAATTGCTTTGAAAGGTTGGTTTCTCTTAAAGAAAGGTTTATAGGGATTTTAGCCTCGGGTTCCCTCTATTGCACTTCTTTTCATGTCTACAATCTCGTTTGATAACTTCTTAACCATGCATTATAGATCCTTTATATTTGCATCACCCTTGTCATTAGTTTGTTCCGTCGGTTTCCCCGACGGCCTAAATAGAAGGAATCCTCTCCTGGGTGGGAGATAAATTTCATTTTTTACTAAAGAGGCCTGGCTTTCCTTACATCCTTTCATTTGGAATTCTATCATCTTGGCCTCCTCAAAATTTTCCTCAAGGGTTCACTTGGCGGCTCTTTTTACGAACATAGAAATAGAAGCTAGAAGCACATTGGCATAAACCTCAATTTGCAACTCTTGAGTAGGCTTCACCATGGGATGGAATTTGTTTAAAATGGTCGTGAATATTTGATTGAAATATTTTCCCTCTCTTTTGGGGTCATGGTGGCTACGAACAACTCATCCATCAGGGCTCCCGTAGTATTTTCTTCTGCAAATTTGTCTAGAAAATATTTTTGTAACTTAGTCCAACTGGTTATAGATCCTACCGGAAAATTAAAATACCACGTGGAGGATGAATTTTCAAACGTGTAGGGAAAAATTCTACATACTATGTCTTCATGTTGAATGTTCATAAGCCTAATTGCAAGTATGAACTTCTTGATATGATCCTCAGGTAAACCCGAGGTTTCGGGATCATACTTCAGGAGCAACTTTTTTGGGTGTCGAGGAAGATTATGTATTCATTCGGGGATGACCATGGCATCTCCAGCCAACCAAGGATGGTTGCTTTGAGGTGGAACTTACCTTTCCTCCTCATGATCATTATTACCTTCCATACTTCCAGATTCTGAATTAGACTCCTCTTCTTCTGAGTAATCGCCTTGTTCAAAGACGTTGCCTACTAGGGTTTCAGGGATTAGATCAAGAGGATATTGAATTTTGGTGATTGCGAAGTCTATTAAGTTTTCTATCGAGTGAAAAAATATCTCGTTGGGAGTGATAACCACTGGTATGCTTTGTTTTCTTCTTTGAGGAAGTATCAAATTTATAGTTAATGCATCGATCTGTCAGGCGTACGCTCTAGTGATTCATCTCAACTAGTTTACTTCCTTGTGAGGAAGAGCGTAAGGTATTTCAGGATGAAACGGTTCTTCCTCAGGTTGGGGTGAGTTATTCATTTTTGGAGTACTCAGCGTGTGTGGGTTGTCTTGGGTTTGAATATCCATGCATTTGGGCTATTATGAATGCATGGGTTGTTTGAAATACTATATAAAATATATCTTCAACCATTCATTCTCAGGCCCTCCTTGTAGCACAAATTTTGTTTATGGGTCTTAAATCCCTTGACTCAATAACGAGAACCAAACATGCCATCGAGGCCCAATTAGACTCTGTAGTCCTCAAAATGAAATGGTTCTCTAGATCTTGCGATTCGACCAAGGTATCGATGGGCTCTTTGTTTTCTGGTGAAGGCTCTTCCTTCAGTTGGGACTATTTTCGTTTTTGTATTTTCTCTTGGGGTGGGGATGATATGAGAAGTGCAAGCCAGTATAAACCAACTTGACAAATAATAGTATAAAGTTTCAGCTACTGAGAAGAGGTCAAGCTAGGGATAACCTGCTACTCAAATATGCAGAAGACAATTCTATACCACAGGGATAGTAATAATACATTAGACATGCGAGCATCTAATCATTGCCTGAGATTACTAACTACCAAAAATAAAAACACATATGAAACAATATAAATGGTAAGAAAAATAATTCATCTACCACTATCATTCGTCTCATAATTCGCACAAAAATTCATCATCTTCATCTTTAAAGAAAAGAACAACAAAGAAATTGTACCAGTTAACTTGACAATATATTCGATAGCTCTTATTTGTTACATCTGCTCATAAAACTAAATACAAAATAATTCTTCTTCAAGCTCAATCATGCATGCATTTGATAAAAATAACTCCATATTTGGTGCAGAAGGACTTCTAAATTCATAGCAGTTTCAAAATAATTCTTAATAGCCAGAAAGAAAATAGTTCTTACAACAAACCATCGACCCTTAATTAATTGGTCAATGCCTTTATTTATAATCTCAAGCTTAACCAAAGTTTAACGTGTAAGTACAGTTTGAACCCAACAAAAGTTGCCACGTGGCATTATCTCATAACAGTTTCTTGATCAGTCCACCCAAGATATTTCTTTGAAAGGATGACTCCTTTCATATTTAGAAACATTGATGAATAGTTATTCACAAGTCTGGGCCCATGAGAATCCGTGATGTTCCATTGGGGCCACATATATCCATCAGAAGTCCACTGCATGCACTGGGTACTTTACCAAGGTGGAATTCAGCTGTTGCAACATGGTTTTATCTCTGATCATGTGTTCTATGAATTGTTGCACCTATCTTGGCCTCGCATCAACTACCTTTGCGCACTCTTCAGTCCATAGGGAGTCTTGTTCGGCATACGTCTTGAGCACATCTCTTATGTCAATAAACTCAAAAGGGGTGTCGAACTCAGGGAGCTAGATATCTTTCATTACTTTAATTTTATCCTAGTGCTTAAGGCACTTGGCATATTGTTCTTGGATCTCTTGATGTGGGTCTTGGGACATCTTAGTCCAGTATTCTATGGATCTCTTTATGCAATCAAGGCTACTTTTTCCTAACAGTCGAATTCCATGTTCTTCCTTTTCTCGACCCTGCTAGACTACCTCAATGTATTCGAGCCTTTCCACCACTTGCAACACTCTTTCATGCCATTATTCTATCTCCTTGCATGTTGTGAGGGCCATGAGAGTGTCCTCCTAGAATTCAATTATATTTTCAGTTAACAGGTTTCTTTCTTTCTTGTACTCATTGTAAACTCCTGAAAACTTATTGTTCAAATATGTCATAGTATGTGTGCCATCTTGTTGAGTATTACAAAGATGACACACATNGTTCAAATATGTCATAGTATGTGTGTCATCTTTGTAATACTCAACAAGATGGCACAAGTGTTTCAGTTCCTTCAGAGTATCATCTAGTCCTTTTTCATCACTCTTGGCCCTATCCTAGGTAGCATTAGAGAGAGCTCTTCCTAGGCCTATCAGTTCAAACGTGTGAGCATCTACTGTGTTGATCAAGTTTTCCTCTATGGTAACCAAAATGGAATGGTCCACAACAATATTTCTCTTCTTAGTATTCCTTTTCACGATGGCCTTCCTCTTTTGATCATAGGATATTGCATAGATGTCTATTACATTGTCTACCACCTCTAGTATCTGTTGGTCGCCCCATGTGAGCATGTTTCCCAGGCTGCTAGTGGTATATATTTGTTCAAGATCAGATTCTTGAACCTCCTTATTTTTCTCCGAAGGCCCGACCTCTTCCTGTTGTTTATCAGGGACCTGAGTATCAAGTGGAATAGATGTGTCGGGAGGGAGCTCAATAATTTCTTGTATACTAGTCGTGGCATCGTCAGTGTCCTTCTACGGGGATCTTTCATTTGACTCGTCCAATTCTGACTTGTCCTTGGTACTACCTACTCGGGTCTCCGACGCATCGGGAATTTATGTGTCTAGGGTACTTTTGGCTCCTTTTCCTTCTCGTGTGTCCTCTTGACTCTGAACATTGGGAACAAGAGGTGTTTTTTCCTTGGCTCCCTTTTCTTCTTCTACATGCACATAGGTTTCTTGAGATGCCTTCGGGCTCTCCTCATCACTATATATATTTATGAACTTGGTCAGAGGGCTAGGCACACTTGTTTTGACTGACACTCGACCCAAATCTGATTGAGTCGTTGTGTCTGCCAGTGAATCGGCTGGTGGTAATGTGGATTCAGGGTCATCTGACCCGTTGATGTTACCGAGGTCTGTGAGATTGGAGCCGCCTACCCCTATTGGGCTCTCTTCTGCGTTACTGGTCAGAACAATTGATAAGAGGGCCAAATCATTCGATGCCATATCCATCATTTGTTGATCATATTGGATCAAGAGTGTCCTTCTTTCCATTGCACCTGGAGTTTCGAGAAAATTCCAGTTCTATACAGGGGCTTCCTGGGGAGCTTCCATCATTTCGGTCGATTCGAATGTTACCCTTTCTTCCCTAGTCCTAAGAATTTCTTGCGATGCTTGCTCCAAGGACATAATTTTCTCTTCCCAACTAATGGCCTTGAGCTTCGTTACTCTAGGGTCAACCACTCTTGCCACCACCTCATCCTAGTATTGAGCGTGTTCAGTGAAAATTTCATCCTCAAACCAGTAGTGGGCATAAGGCCAACATGACGATACTTGTGATGCATGTTTCGAGACTAGACCCTTGGGATCGTGCTTGCGAAAACATCCTGTCTGGAACTGAAATTCCAATTGAATTAATCCCTTTTATTTGGCCTACGTAGTTTCTTTAACCTGGTAGAAGCCGATATGAAACCCATAGGGTATGAATGTCCGCTTCTTATCCTTCAACAAAGTGGCATTGTATCCCTTCAAGATAGTTTGGTAACATATTTTCCCTAGTACTAGTCGGTCGGGGACATATATAGGTAGCAAATGTGGTGCTCCAGTGGAACCGAAAACCCTAATGTATGGTTTGTGCTCATCCAAGTACTAATGACCAACTTTCGATATAACTTTTTTCACCACATCAGACAACCTTGGGCACTATTTCTTGAATAGTAAAAAATGAATAGGTGCAATAAATTGGTCGCAAATGAGAGAGTAGGATATTTTATACATGTTCTCCCACAAGATGTCGAAGTAGACATGGATCGAGAGGTCAAAAGCATGCCATCTCAGGTTCATCTTGGCGAAGTCATTTCTTAAACAGACGACGTCCAATAGATAAGATGCAATGTAGAAGGAAGGATTTTCTCCTTCCTTCAGCTGCTAAGCCTGTAGATTACAGGTGCTAAGTTGTTTGGAGATGATAGCACCCCAGTTGAAGCTTGTTCTGGAGATGGTGATAGTATAAGCCAAAGGCATCCATGCCTTCAAAAACCTAGAACAATCTTTCTCTCCATGCAACTGACAAAGGAGAGCCATTAGATAGATATAAGGTTGTCTGAGGTTGGCCCTCAAGTACCAACCGAAGTTTCGGTGGTGAATTTTTTGTCCTCTCTCCACCAGGATGCCATGATTTTTCTAGTGTCATGCTTCTGATAAACCTTCACAACAAAATCTGTGTTCAAACATTCATTTGGCTCCCTGAGCTTGTAATAATTTTGGACTTCTACTGTGAGGAAAACCTCGATGATTTGACCATTATCATCATTACATACACACTTTTGTGCATTAGTGTGATCAATGAGCCATTTCAAAAGCTCAATGCAAGGGAATACCAGAGTCCTTCTTGCCACCATGTGTAGGTAATCCTTGTAGATGTTGACGAAGACCTCATCGTCGAGCTTCCTTGTGTCAGGATCGCTATGCGGGGCATATTCGGGGAATTCTTCATGCTTGATTTTCTTGAATAGGTCTTCCCATCGTAGGAATATTGTCTTGTTCCCAATGTTCGCCTCTGTGTCCCCAAAGGACCGGGGTTGAGCAAAGGATTCTTTAGTGATTGTCTTGATGATGGGCATCGACTTGGAAGTGAATTCCAATTTTCTTGCAATGGCCGGGGAGGAGCCCTCTCCTGTTTCCGATTCTTGTATCTTTGGGACTCTAGGAGATTTCCTAGTGGTAGGTTTCTTTGGAGGCATCGTTCCTGCAACCGAAGATGTTCAATTAGGGTCAGAATACAGAGTAATATTAGATCCTAATTTACATATGAGGTGGAAACAACAAAACCATACTGGTACATACCTATATGCTTGCTAAACTCTGTTTCTTAATACTCACTATACCTTGAACACCTTCTACGTGTCATTCGTCTCGCTCCTCTAGATGTTCCAGACTTATTTGCATGTAGAATGCTCTGTCTTATAATAATTCAAGATAATATAACGAGAGAGAACTTACCAATCACATCAAACTATTAACACAAGTAATGGGATGAAATTTAAAACTACTTACCACCAATTCTCTGTAATCAATTTTACGTAGGTTGATGGTGGAGGCGTAGAGGGAGATGCATTGTATCTACAAGCTAAAACAATCATTTTGTTTTGCACGTGAATTAGAAACTAATGCGCGATCTTGGAATTAATCAATCAATTAAATCCATCATATCTAGCATATCTTAGAGACAAAGCATCCCATCATGTCATTTTCTG
Organism: Picea sitchensis; assembly: GCA_010110895.2. Lineage (NCBI taxonomy): Eukaryota > Viridiplantae > Streptophyta > Pinopsida > Pinales > Pinaceae > Picea > Picea sitchensis. Next base: position 54,613 of record SNQJ01S0056139.1, read on the forward strand.
AATGGGGAAGTCAGGGATCAGTGCAAAGCTATGGGATTTTTCATTGATACCATTTTTTTTTTTTTTACAAAAAGAAAACCGCTAACACCGATTACTTTCGTCGGATGGTTTTGACGTGACATGTGGCATATAAAGACTGGTAACTTGACTCACAAGTGCCAACAGAGGTGGTAACCTTATTTCAGTTACGCGCTCCCTAACCAAGCCTAGGAATCACCAATGCCGATTAGATATTAGGGGTCAGTAACCAGGGATGAACTTATCGCATCCTTCTCCTTGGGCTAGCTTCTTGGAAATTCACCGATGCTAAAATGTTTCAAGATTTGGTGGCCTGGAAAATGTTTTACACTCCTTACAGGTTTAGCTATTCACAAGTAGTCGATGCTGAAATACTTTTACAGGATCGTCCGTCGACGATTCCTTTCTTTCCCCGCAAATGACTAATTCCTTTCATGTTTTTCCGAAGCCGAATGAAATCGGTCATCGAAAACTTTCTTGTGCATTGCTTATCATGAGAGAACAACTCCCCTTTTATCGACACTGATGAAAATTGACGTTCGACATCCTTATTTTTCTAGGACGATTTTCTTTCATCTCTGATTCTTCCGGGTGCCGAATTTTGGATGTGTCGGGTGAAACAATTTAGTGGTTGATTCTTTAATAAAATGTTAATCCATTTAAGTTATGATGGTTTTGACATGTTCAGGGAAACTTTTAAAGAATAAAGGAGAATTTACAGAAAACAATGATAAGCAAAAACAACATCATTTTGAATTAGACAATACCATTGCTTATCATGACTTTTTAGGGTCTATTGAGAGCTCAACAAGACCCTAGGAAGTAAAAACTTGATATGGACACTAGTGCATTTGGGTCAAATTTCGATGGTGCGTTCGATGCAATTTCCATTTTCTATTGTCGAAAGACCGACAAACCTCGGACCCCCTCAAACGTCGTTTCACAGGACGTCGTTTTTTCGACGACCTAGTTTTCATCTGTATTGCAACGTTATATGATGCCACATGTCATCATAAATTGGATTTTCCAGCCCCATATTGACATCATAAGACTGACGTCTAGGAACGTTTCAAATGTGGCAATACCGACGTGTCAAATGTGGCAAACGGGACGTTTCAAATGTGGCAAGACCGACGTTTCAAGCATGGCAAGTGAAACGTTTCATACGTGGCAAGAGAAACGTTTCAAAGGTGGCAAAAGAGACGTTCTTAAGGTGGCAAGAGAGACGTTTTAAAGGTGGAAAGAGGGACATTTCAGAGGTGGAAAGAGAGATGTTCTAAAGGTGGCAAGACCGATGGAATGAGGTATTAGCTCCGACATGGTTTCTATGGGAGAAACACTCTTGGACGTGGCAAGAATGACGTCCATCAGGTGGGAACATTGACGACCTGGAGTTACTAGCTTCGACGTGGTTTCTATGGGAGCGGCAATCTTGGAGGTGGAAAGAGAGATGTATTGGACATGGCAATAGAGATGGGAAGAGAGTGAAAGACATCACAATTGCCACCTTCGTGTAGGTATTTAAAAAAAAAATACAATATCAATATCAAGACCTAATAATCATTACAAGCCCAAAGGAGGAGTAAGTCATATAGGTGTCAGCTAGTGACCCACTTAATAGTTTCCTTAGGCTTTCCCTCTCACTAAAGGTTGGGTTTTTTCTTTCGAGAGTGTCTAAGAGATAAAAAGACCCAATATGGTGAATGAACTAACATTAATTTCATACACATCTAACAGATCCTTCAAACTTTTACCCAATGAAACATGTTGTCACAGCTTCTATATTAATGAGATTACTCTTGGTATCATCTCCACAAGCATGAAGACCTAAAATATGAGGTATGCAAAATTTGTGCATGGAAAATCACTTTAAAAATGAACTTGTGTATAACTACATGTTCATCTCCTCTTCTCTAAATGACGTCCATAGCAGAACCATACAAAATTAATCAAACCTACCAACTAATAATATCATAACAATTATGGAATTTCAATGTCAAACATAGACAAGTTATCACATATCAAGAGAACATCAGTTTCCCTGAAAAGCACTTCCAAAGTTTCTCCTTGAGGTTAAGAATTCTCAATGTTTAAGAACAGGAGTAATGATGAAACTGAACCAAACCATGTTCCAATGCCAAGTGCTATATTCTCTGTATAGGCCTTTCTTTTGTGTATGCCAAGGGGTTTGACATAACGCTCATAGAGTACATGAACCACTTTCTTCAGATGAAGAAAATCTTTTATATCGCCTACAGTGTTGAGGATATATAAAACTTAACTAAAATGCCAACCTTTGATCTTCATCCATGATTAGGAGCTCCTTAATTTTGAGCCTCAGAGGTAACCAAAGCAATATGTAAGATATTAACAAGAACCTCCAAAATTGTGAAGCAGAAGGTTAAAAGTCCAAACCAAACTACATAGTAAATAAATAGTAATATGGTAGTTGATATTTGTACGATGCTTATTTTATGAACTTACTGACTTGTTGAACAAACTTTAGTTCAAGACTTCAATCATTCCATAGATACTCAAATCATCATGAATGGGCAAGTTACCGACATAAACTAAATTTGTTTAACTAAAATGCCAAACTTTGAGCTAAAGAAATTTTGAGCTTCGTCCATGATTAAGAGCTCCTTAATTGAGCCTCAGAGGTGACCAAAGAAATATGAAAGATATTAACATGAACCTCCAAAAGTGTGGAGAACAGGGTTCAAAGTCTAAACCAAACTACACAGTAAATAAATAGTAAATATGGTAGTTGATGTTTGTACAATACTATTTTTATGAAGTTGTTGACTTGTTGAACAAACTTTAGTTCAAGCCTTCAAGCATGCCAAAGATACTGAAATTATCATGAATGGACAAGTTACTGACATAAACTAAATTTTTTTTTCATGCTATGAACAAATAAATCAAGAAAGATCAAAAAACATATATAAGACCTAAATAACACAAGTCTCAAATTTTTACCTTTGTGTTTGGAACGAAGCAAAGGAACAATCAAACCCTAGTGATATCTAGGGAAGATTATAGTTCTTATAGATTGTACTTAGAGGGAATGTAGCTAAAAGGGACTTCAAGTATCTGTACTACAGATTACTAATTTCACTTTGTCAAAAAGGTTAGTTTGTTGAGATGAAGGACTATGAAAACAACCATTTGAGAAAGACATAGTAAGACTGCTATTTAATTCCATGCATACATATAACTAAGTTATTTTTTATATAAACATTTTGGTGGATGGAAAATAAAAGTTTCCAAACCTTCTTTTCTATGATGAATAACAAAAATACATGGAAAACATCAAAGCCCGACAGAAGAAACAAAGAAACCCTTCAGGAAAAAAATCCAAAAGCATGCCAAGAATATTCTCAACTACTGTGAAGAAAAGATACAAGTTATGGCCACTAGAGTAGCAGAAGAAAAATAAAAATAATTATTATAATGTCAAGTTTGAAACTAGACCAACTGCGTTGTTGTACATTTGGTCTCCAGAGGTACACAAAATACAACATGACCAAAACCTTTGTACCATCTTTATGAGCATAGAGGTTCAAAGCAATAGCTGTATAACATATGTGCTCTGTGACTAAGAAATTGTCAGAGATAATATCAACAAATATGTATCTATACTATAATATTCTATAAGTTAAAAAAGTGAAGAATAAACCTTGAAAAAACCTTTTTTACACTGCCATTGGGAAATGGCTCAAGCAATCCAAAACACCTCAAAGACAAACCATAAAAAGAAATCACTTCATGATAACATTCTCAGCTAAATCAATAACTGTAAGCACAAAGGCCTGCTTAATTTGCCAGTCCCACTAACTTTTTACCTAAATCATAGAAATCTTGAAGGCTTACCCATCTTTTTCCCTTTATGTGACACAAATCTTTGTTTGGTCCCAACATTTGGAATAGCTGACCATATGCTTTCTTGTGGGCTTTCTTTAGACCAATAAACCATCAAATTTGGATAGAAATATCATTGTACCTTATAGTATTCTATAATCTAACCAATGGCTAGTTCTCATGTGATAGGTATAAGAATGCAAGGAACATTAGCTAATAGCTATCAATCAGCTTGCTTCTTGAAGAGTTCTAAATATTTTAACAGAATTCAATTGAAAAGATAAAATCCTGGAAACAAAGCACAATACCATGCTTGAAATAATTTATATCTTCTGACCATTTTTGTTTGGACGTCAATCATCTATCTCGTCCACACATCATTGTTGTGCTTTTGATCCTCCAGCTCTGGAAGCAAGGATACCTTTTGGAAATCGGTAAGTTTTTCTATCTTGAGTCCTAGCTTCCATGTGTGTGGCCCAGTATGCTCTGTTTCTTCGATTCTATAATTAAATGAATTTAACATTGAGGTCTATTTTACTGTAATATAATACAAGCCTGTAGGCATTTATGCTAAACCAATGAATTGTCAAGTAAATAGATATAAGGGCATTGGGGGAGGAGTGGGACAAACT
>SNQJ01S0056139.1:59133-75315 GCA_010110895.2 Picea sitchensis
GACAGTGGTTCCATAATTCTACTTCTACTTCAGGGTGGCAGGACGGGGCAAGGACAGGTGGTTGTAGCCACATTCTGGTTGTAGCCAGAGAACATTGGGGGTTGTAGCCTCCTTCTGATTGTAGCCATAGATTTGGGGAGTTGGAGCTTCCCTCAGGTTGTAGCCTGAGAAACTAGGAGGTTGGAGCCTCCTTCCAGTTGCAGCTGGAAAACAAAGCAAGTTGGTGCTTCCAATGAATGTAATTCTTCAAGACATATAAGAGAAATCATTCCGTGGTTTTCTCCCAATTTGGGTTTCCACGTAAAATACTGGTGTATTGTGCATGTGTGTGATTGTTTATTTGTTACTGCTCATTATTGGATAATAATTCTACATTGATATAACATTTGAAGAAAAAGGATTATAATTACATTATTACTGATTCAACCCCCCTCTTAGTAATCCAACATCCTCCAATAAATTGGTCCTCCTCTAGTTGTACTAATTGCACCAATATCTCCTCTATTGCACCAGTATCTGAGAATTCAATGATGGATATAAGGCATAGTCTTGGTAGAATGAATGCCATTGGCATCACTACTTCCTGTCTATAGACCAATCAAAAAGGTGTTTATCCTTTCAACTTCTTACTTGTAGTTCTATAAGCCCATAGTACTCTAGGCATTCATAAGTCCCAATCATCTCTCCCTACATTGAAGATTTGTTTCAAAGCATTCTCCAAGATTTTATTAAAACCTTCCATTGTTCCATTGGACTGCGGGTGATAAGGTGTACTCTTTTGATGATGAATCTGAAATTCCTTTGTCAATGTTGCAATTTTTTTGTCTTCAGAAAGTGTGTACCTTGATCACTAAGTAATACGCACAAACATCCAAACCTCGTGACTAGATTCTCAAATAAAAACCGTGCAACAGTATCCATAGTAAAATCGGTAACTGGTACTTATTTCTCCCACCTGATAAAGTACTTTATTGTAGTGATGATGTATCGTTCCCCTGATCTTCTTTCTTGTGGATTGATCGGTACTAAAAAGTCAATGGCCCAACTATCAATTGCTTGCAATGTAACCTATGTATTTAATGACATTTCATCTCTCCTATATGGTTTTCCTACTCATTGACATAAGTCATAGGAATAAAAATACTCCTTCACATATTTTTGAAGTGTAGTCCACCAAAGCTCAGTGCATAAAATCTTCTATGTCATTGCTTTTCCTATGTAATATCCTCCAACAATTCCATCATGAAATTCCTCAAGTATAATCGACCTTTCATGTTACAGTATGCAACATCTTAGTATTCCATCTGCACCTAACTTTTATAATTTCCCTACAATCAAATGATAATATATTGCTTTAACTACCAATTACTTCTTCTCCACAACTGTAATTTCAAAGGGGGCCATACTCGTACTTAGAAACTCCAAATTTTTCGAGAAGTAATCATCCACCATCCTTAATGCAAATAAAAGCGCATATGTGAATCTATCATCTAAATTACTTGCATCCTCTCATGTCAATATGCGTGAGAGATGATATGGTCCTACATTCAGCTTCCCTGGTTTTACTATGACCTCAAAGTCATATTCCTGAAATAATAACAACCATCTGCATATTCTTCCTCCTAATATGGGATTGTTGACTAAGTAATTTAATGCGGAATGGTCGATATAAATTTTGAAGTGAGACCCCAGTAAGTAGTGCGTCAACTTCTGTAGCACATAGACCATGGCCAATCCTTCCCACTCTGTAGTGGTATAATTTGTTTCAGGTGTATAAATATTTTGACTTGAAAACTATATTGGGTGATAAATTTCCACGTCTCATGATTGTGACAATATTTCACCCAACGTTATGGAGGATGCATGTACGTGCACATGGAACTTCATGTTCCACTCTAGAAAGATCAAAATTGGTGCAGTTACAAGTTTTTGTTTCAAAGTTTTGAATCCCTTATGGAAGTCCTCATTCGATTGAAACTTGGCTTCCTTCTTCAGTAACGTTTCCATGGGTGTTTTAATCTACACATATCCTTTGATAAATTTTCTATAATAAACTGTATGACCCAACATATCCCTCAACTTTTTTATTGTTGTGAGAGGTTCCAACTCCAGAATTACTGCAATCTTGGTTGGATCAACCAATAGTCCTTATTTGCATAGTACATGTCCTAGTATAATTCCAAATGTTGTGCAAAATATACACTTATTTAATTTAAATGATATTATACACTATCTACATCGATCTAACATGAGTTGAATAACTTATAAATGATCATGTAGTAGACTGGACACCATCCAGTCATCCAAGTAAAATTCTAGGAATTTATGGATGAACTCCTTGAATTTTTCCACTACTACTATAGAAAACTCCATAAGGGAATTCTTCAATTCAAATGGCATAAACATATACTGATAATTTCTCCACTTTGTCACAAAAAAAAAATTGTGTCTATCCTCCTATGCGATTCTTATCTAATGGTACCCAGAGAATCCATTTGTAAAAGAATACGATTCTTAACCTCCTAAATTTTCTAGTACTTCATCCTTGAATGGTGTTAGGAATGGATCATGTAAGCATGTGTCATTTATTTTTTTAGATACACGTAGATATTGATTCCTCATATCTTCTTGTCCTACACCACCATTGGGAAAATCCACTCATATTCTTCTATTGTTTCAATGATTTATGCTACCAACATCCTATCATTTTCATCCTTGACCTTATCCATGTACATCAGGTTTAACTTGTAATGTCTTTGGAATATTGGATTAGCTCCATGTTTCAATGGTATCTTCATCTCGCCTAAGTCTCCTTCTATCCTCTTCATCTTTGAAAATGTTGTTGGGAATAAATCTTGATATTCCCACAATAAGTATGCAACCTTATCAATTGTCCCATCATTCCAATAATATCTTATCTGTGAAAACTTAGTATTCTTTGTTATCCCAAATTTGACCTTATTAGTCTTGATGGTTATGTGTATGTGGTAGATTCAAGCTCTAGCCCTTCTACTTCTCTTGTTCATTTTGTCTTAGGTATTTGTATATTCTTGGGATCCTCTTCCTCATACTCTTCCTTCATTATGTTATAGAATTTCAATAACTTATGAACCATCATCTTGTCTTTATGCACACTAGAAATGGGTACTACTTCCATCGTCTCTATCTCTAAGAAGATCTTTGTTCGAATTTTCTATAGTGCTACATAAATAGATGAAGATTCATGTTCAAATGAGAATGTGATTTTGAATCTCTGGACCAATTCTTCCCATATTTTTGTCTCCCTATGCATCTCGAATTATAAATACCAATTCTTCAATATTGTGTCCAATGTGTGTATGAATTTGTGCATTGAATCTATTTCTTACATTGACCTCCATACAACCCTACATTTCTCCATGTGACCTATTGGTTCACTCTCTCTTATGTACTTCTGTGCAATTTCTTCTTCCTGAGAGACAAAGCGTATCTACATTATTTTATTTCAATGTGACCAATATTTCATTCCCTCTTTGTGTGAAACCCACGATTTACCTGAAGTCTCCTTTAAGATGACATCCAGTGCTAACAAACTATTTTGTTCGGGTACCTGTAACTTAAAATATTAAACATACCAATATCACTCAGTCCATCATATATGGGTGGGTGACATAGCTTTGTTCCAATCTAATGGAAGGATCGTTTTATATGTGCACATTGTCTAGTTGACACTTCATGCATCTTTTTCTTCCAATTCTATGGATCGAATTATGAATTTGATGCACACTAACTAATACTCCTTCAAATCAATGCACCATCTGTGGTCAGATCGACATAATCCTCCATACAGTAAGCCATAATGTATAAGTTGTAAATTTTGTTCCCTCTTGTTGGCTCTATGTATCTCTTCTCTTATGATGGGTCCAAGGGTGCAGTAACATTGAGATCCCCAACCTTGAATATCATATCCCTCCTTTTCAATTTAATGATGGATTGGTTATCGAACACCCATTCCAATCCCATATGTAACGACCCCATCATTATGACTACAAGTAAAGCAGAAGGTGATTTTTTTTTTTGTTTTTAGGCAGGAAGGAAATGACGATAACAATTTAACCACACCACTAATGATGAACGTAAGCATGCAGTTCAGAAAATAGACAACTATGACTCCACGCACTAGCACTAGAGAAACTGGGTGAAACATGCGTAGAACAACCATGAGAAATGACTACCCACCCGACACAAACAAGACCACACCTACAACTAAGGGACAACATCCCCCTCCCGACACCATGACCTTGATGACCCAACACTAGAACCTCTAGGCACGTGAACCAAACTCATGAAGGCGTTATACCCTAAGTGCTAACCTCAACTTACAATGATCACAACAATCACATGGGAAGCACAGACTATAGACATGATATCATTCGCCTTTATCCAATAGGGCACACCATGATTCCCTCATCAGGAATCATCTCCTCCCCAGATGAGAAGCACGACAATAATCCTGATGCAAACATATTATATCTAGACCATAGACTCAAGACCAACCCACGCACTAGGAAACCAAAATAGTTGTCACCAGACTACTCCCACACCACAACAATAAGTCAACGAGACACAAGAGGATGACCATAAGGCAAGATGCAACCAACACATGACTTCATCAACCACCCAATCCTTTAATCATGTCTAAATCAGTCAATAGATACCAATCTAAAGTAACATCACTTACCCTCTAAATAAGCATGTATGAATCACAATTCAGTCAATACATGCCAATCTAATTAACATTAATTATGATCTGAATTGGCAAATATAAATTTATCACTAAATACCGTCCACTTTACCCATTAACCTCATAGACGACATTATCAACATTAATGCACAATTAGTGCTTAATGTATCGTCAATTTCAACATTAAAAGAAATTCAAATGGAGCAAGTCTAAATTGTAATTGGTCATGAATGTACCATCTAAATTAATCCTAAATGCAAATCAAATTTAGCAAGCTTAATTAAGTCAACACTAAACACTATAAGCAATAATTACCTTCTAATTTAACAAGTCTGGTAAAATCAATATTAAAACTAAATGACAAGTCTGGTCTAAATTAAATTAAGGTTTGTGTATTCAACATAAGGATTGTCCAATCAAATTAAAATATGTACTAATCAAAGGTTGTTAAGGGAGAAGATATCCATTACAAAATTGCTAAATAAATTGTTGTGTAAAACAAGTCATCTCTTTTCACCTGTTAGCTAAAGAGTGGCTATTAAAAGTGCATGCAGTCAGCTGTAAAAAGGTATACCAACTTGCCAAAACAAATTAAATTGCCCAAAATTTAACAGTGTCACTAAAAGGAAACGCAGGTAATGATCAGAGAAAAATGAATTAAATGAAAATACAGGTATTAAATGGGAAAAATCGTCGTGTAGAAAGGGTAACCACTTGTAGTTTCCAAAAGGATAAATCACTAGGCAATTAAATAGGCAATCACAGTCACACTTACAGTAAGGAATTGTTGTCAACATGCTATCCTATTCTATTAACAAACTAACATCAACTAAATCTACCATAAAGCTTTCCATGATAGCAGGCCGGCTAAAAATGCATAAAAAATTTGTTAGTCAAAAGAATGTACTGAGATCACTGAAAGGAAGGATGCAATAGCTGTGGTAAAAATGAAAACGCATTCCTCATTAATCCCAATGAACATGCCTATGGATCACTAACAAAGAAAGATAAATCAACTGGAAAACGCAAGTCAGGGTGTCAGCGTAGGGTAAAAATCACCATGTACACATTTGTTTTAATGTTGGTGTTCCATGATTCTTATACAGGTTCTAAAACTCTCTCCTGGTGAGGCTAGGATAATATACATTCTATATGTGTTGTCATCTTCTTAAGATTACCACATAAGTAACTTATGGGATCTAGAAAATGGAGGTCGAAATCCAAAAACAATCACAAACTTTACTATAAAACGACATTGTTAAAATCTGTGAATGGCTTCAATTTTGAAGTGACTGAGCATGGATTTCAGTAAACTAAAATTGATGATGTTCATGTGTAAATAAAAAGACGCAATCCAAGAATGTTTGGTCTGTCAACAGGAGGAAAAAATGTCGTCCAAGGTGGCTTAAAGTAAAATCACAGGCTTGGTAAGTAAAAACATCATCGCAGTCTTGGTGATGGTGAGTAAAAGTAAAATCACAGTCTACATAAGGAAATGTAAAATCACAGTTAATGTAAAAAGAAAAACTACAGTCTATGTAAAATCACAATTAATGTAAAAAGAAAAACACAGAGCGATAAGATCGGGAAAATGAAAACACCTTCATAGTAAGATAATGTCAAGAATAAGGGTCAGCTAGATGTAGGAAGAAGCCCAACAAAAATCGCCCTCACACAGATTAACATGCAACCAAAAATTGCATAGGTAAGGTGTTACAACAACATACTTACATATCGCAGAGGTAAATAAATGCAGGGAATGTCCAACAATGTATAAAAACACAGAGTAAACAAAAAAAACTTCGCCATCAATCAAAATTGCAGGGTTAATTAAATGCATCAAGGCGCAAGACCAACGATTAGCCAAGGATGAAGAACAAAGGTAGACAACTGGTAGGAAAATCCTTTGCTCATCATCCACCCACAGAAAAGTAGGGCGTTGAGATCCATAGGTCTATTCATGTCAAAGCGATGACCGTAGATCAGGTTCCTGACCAACTGCTAAGGAGCGGACTGATGAGCTACAGATGAAGGAAAAAATAAACTGCAATCATCGCAATCAATAAACCTTAGGATGGTCAAGACATGCATGGATCAAAGGCCATGGGAAATCAATCAACATCAAGCTCAGGTTATGGGGAAAATTTCACTCATCGACTAGATTACTAAGACAATCATTTTCTGTACCCAATAAACATGCAGATCTAAAGCATACATCATACTAAAAATCTACCATGCAACAATAAAGGAAGCGTACCCTGGACCAGATCAAGGAGAAAGAAAAGCAAACTAAAATTAATGCATTTCTACTGCAAATTATATCATATATACAAAGGAAATTGCAACATGATCTATAACATCCCCGACCACCAACAAGTCGGGCAATGCTACCAAACACAACCTTAACTTAGCCTTTTGAGCTCTGATACCGAAATGTAACATCCCCGACCATCAACCCACTTATCGAGAAAAGCTACTACATGGAACATTCTCATACTTATATATATAACATGCATATTAAATCTAATTAAAAGATTGTTCTAAACAATACAGAGTAAGCACATGATTATTGCTAATATACATCATCAAGGACATTAAAAATAATTCATCTGCACAAAATAATACATGATAACATATAAGCATGACAGACATGCAAAACATAATATTAATCACAAACTGATACTTATCTTTGAAACTGTAGTAATTCCACCAACTGTGTGTAGACCTTCCACAAACCTCCCAGCTTTAGACCTCACTGCTCATCACTCTCAGTAGTAGGTCACCCACTAGATGGGACTAAGCTCCATTGGGTAGGGAATCCTAGGCTAGGCAAGGTCAATGGAAGACACATAGTTACAGAGGAAGGATTTTCTCCCAGAAGTCACGCACGCCCACTTCTCACATACCCTCATTCCCCACATACTTGTCCCACCCCAGGAGTATACACCTTCACTGTCACCTGGACAGTCCTTCGGCTGCTAAACCACCCTTTCTTTGGGCTTCAACAACAGACCGGACCAGAAGTCTTCGAGCTTTGTGGCAGCTACAGGATGCCTTCCAGGAGTTCTCACTTCCTCTGTGCATTCTCTCACCTAGAGAAAGTCACTCACAGGCTTGGAAACCTATTCTTTTGACCAATTCCATCATAGTTAGGACACAACAAGAAGGCTTAGCAATGTACAATCAATGGTAGAATCCTCACACGGTCAGGAACTATGCGGCCAAAACAACCCACTGGGATAACACAACACGACTCAGGCAATTTCAGGTTTCTCAACCATGCAACACAGGATGGATTCACAGTTCTAGATTCAGAGATGCATGAGGGTGTATAGAGATCCCACGTAGAGACTTAATGGTTCAGATAAGAATTCCCCATAACAAACACCAAAACATAGGTCGATCATGGACACCTACGAGTTCAGACAGAGGATGGAGAATGGGAGGTTGAACCTAGACTTGACGGTTTAGACAGAGGGTGTATCGGTCCTCACAAAAACAACACAGGCTCCAGGTTTTGGAGCTACATGAGGGTATGCTTACAGAGGTGATATGGGATTCTTGGTTTCAGAAAGTCGACGACAAAATGGAGGAGGAACCCCCAACATGGCTCCCTTTTCTAGTTTTAAATGCATGCACCCAAGTCGACACCTGTCTCCCTGGGGCTACATGCTCCCCATTTTGCACACATTCCCCCTTCCAGAAACTTAGGATAAAACATAAACATTTACATAGCTTTATAATAATATTTAATTATTATCCCCAAGGTCTTAAGCTCTTAATATTACCCCTTCTCCCAACCTTTCAGCCCCCTCTCCCTTACCTAGAATTTGTGGAAGCTTAGTCCCCCATCCTCATTCATCGTGGTCGGTCCACACATAGAGATGGTTTTATATTAATAATGTGCATCATTACATGTACAAAAATCAAGCTCTTAGGCTTCAACACTTAGGATCTCTAGCCTAATAAACACATAAGCCCACCATCTTATATAAACTTGACTCACCAGCCTATAAAAAATAATTACAATTCATAATGCAATTGGGGCACATCCTTGGGGTATTACAATCCCCTCCCCTTATTTTTTCACTGTCCTTAGTGAAACTTTCACACAGAATCAACAAGATTTCCAAAATATTCAAAAAGATGTGTGTATTATGCCTGCATAGCATCTTCATGCTCCCATGTCGTGTCCTCAAGACCGTACTAGGTCCACTAGAACTTTACAAGCCCTATGGCTCGATTCCAGAGCTGTTTTCTTTTCTAGTCAAATATGTGCACATGATGCACTTGCAAGACTCCTTCTTTTTCCACCTGAATCACATTCCAGTCAATCACATGATTAGGATCAGGTATATATTTATTAAGTAATGAAGCATGAAACACATTATGTATAGTCATGGATGCAGGTAATTCAAGCATATATGCAACTAGCCCAATCCTTTGTAGAATTTCAAATGGCCCACAAAATCCGGCTGCCAACTTGGAACAGTTTCCCAGCCTCAGAGAACTTCTATTGGCTTTTACTTTCAAAAAAACATGATCTCCCACTTTAAACTCTCTATGGATTCAGTTTTTATTAGCATAATGTTTCTTCCTGTCTTGGGCAACTTTCAAATTCTGCTTAATTTTCATCATTTTCTCTTCCATTTCCTTGAGAAACTTTGGCCCAACTACCGCTCTATTAGTTGGGTTATCCCAACTTATTGGAGTATTTCCCTTCCTGCCATAAATTTCTTCAAATGGGCTCATCTTCAATGATGCTTGATACCCATTATTGTAGGTGAATTCTACTAAGTGTAGGTATTTTTTCCATTTCGATGGTTTGTCCATCACATACATCCTCAGTATGTATTCTATCACTCAATTCACCCACTTTGTCTGCCCATCCAACTCAGGATGATAGGTTGTACTGAAATTTAGACTTGTTTTGAATCCCTTGAATAACCCTTTCCAGAAATTTGAGGTAAATTTCGAGTCTCTGCCAGACACAATTATCTTGGGAATTCCATGCAATCGTGACACTTCCTACATAAAAATATCAGCAACCTTTGCTGCCTTGTGAGTAGCCTTTAACAGAATGAAATGGGTAGCTTTCATAAGCTTTTCCACCACCACCATAATTGAATCATGTTTCTTTCCTGTTATGTTCAATCTTGTGATGAAATCCATTGTCACCACTTCCCACTTCCACTCAGGAATGGGTAAAGGTTGCAGAAATTCAGTTGGGTGCCTATGCTCAGCTTTAACCTTTTTTCATTCCATACATCTCACGATTTATTATGCATTTCTCTTAGAATTGAAAGTTTCAAACCCTGGACATTAGGTACATAAACTCTGTTCTTGTACAGAAGTATTCCATCAGTCTCTAACTTATAATCTTCCACTCCTTGCGGCATCTTATCTTGTTGTAGCTTCGCTACCAATTCCCTTTACTACAAGTCTGCACTTGAAGCTTCCAAAAATACACTCTTTATATCAGTTTGATACATGCTAAAGGTTGTAGCATGTAATTCATGTACTCTCTTGCTGAGTGCATCAACCACTTTATTCTCCTTCCCTTTGATATGCTTGATATCAAAATTGTATTCACAAAGAAATTCCAACCACCTACTCTTCCTAGTGTTCAAGGTTGGTTGATCAAAAAAATACTTCAGACCGTTGTGGTCTGTTCTCAATTCAAACCTCCTTTCCATGAGGTAATGTCTCCATTTCCTCAGAGCGTGAACAACGGCCGCTAAATCCAAATCATGAGTTGTGTAGTTCCTTTCATTCTCTTTCAACTTTCTGGATTCATATCAAATTACGAATCCATTTTGACTGAGGACTCCTCCCAATCCTTCTTTTCATGCATCAATTCATACCACTAAATCTTCATTTGGATCTGCAATCCTTATAATTAGAGCACTGGTTAACAGTTGCTTCAATCACTGAAATATTTTCTCACAATCTTCTGTCCACTGAAACTTCTTTTCCTTCCTTTGCAAGGAAGTGATAGGGTGATCTAATCTCGAGAACCCTGCGATGAACCTTCTGTAATAACCATCTAGACCCATAAAGGATATGAATTCTGTCACATTATTTGGTGTTGACCATTCTCTGATGGCGTCAATATTTTCTGGATCTACCACTATCCCATCTTTTGAAATAATATGCCCCACTTAATGGATCTGCTCCTGATAAAATGACCACTTTCTCAAATTGTTATAAAGTTGGTTCTCTTTTAGCACCTGCAACACCATCCTAAGATGTTGTTCATGCTCTTCCTCTAACTTGGAATACACCAGCATGTTATTGACGAAGACTATGATGAACTTGTCTAGATAGTCCCTGAACACACCATTCATCAAGAACATAAAAACAACAAGTGCATTTGACAGCCCAAACGACACCACTGTGAACTCCTAGTGACCATACCTTGTTCTAAAGGAAGTCTTGCTAATGTATTCATCCTTAATACTTACCTGGTGATATCTTGACTTGATTTATATCTTTGAAAATATATTTGGATTCTTCAATTGATCGAAGAGGTCATCAATCCTCGGCAAAGGATACTTGTTCTTTACAATTACCTTGTTCAATTTTATGAAATCGGTACACAATCTTAGTGTTCCATCCTTTTTCTTCATGAAAAGAACTGAGGCACCCCAAGGTGACATGCTTGGGCATATGTACCCCTTCTTTAGAAGCTACTCAAGTTGCAATTGCAGTTCTTTCATCTCTGGCATACTCATTTTATAAGGAGATTTCGATACGGGAGCTACTCCAGGCATCAATTTTACAAAGAAGTCAATATGTCTTTTCAGAGGTAATCCCAGTATCTCCTAAAAGACATCTTCAAACTCCTTTAGTACCACATGATCTCCAATACCTGACACATTATACTTGGGTGTTTCTTCCACATGGGTTGCAAATAATTGATAGCCTTTCTGTAGCACTTCTTCAGCTACATTGCTGATATTTCTCTGATAGCAAAAACTATGGGAATTCATTGGGATGTTTTCTGATTCCCTTCCTCATCTAGTCAAGTGAAGGCCTTGTTATGACATTCCAATATGAAATGGTGTTGGTCCAACTAGTCCATCCAAATTAAACAATCATAAGAGCCTAAAGGCAGAATGTTCAATTCAGCCTTCATGCTCATTCCATTCATGTCCACAGGATAGGACTTAACAAACTTAGTGACTTTCCTCTTGGTTCTTGTAGCCAGCTTCCACTTCAATCATGTGCAACTGAAATTTAGCTTGCTTGTTTTCCATGGCTGATTGAATCCTTGTCATTCTACTGCCCATGTCCTCCACTGTTTCAGCTTGCTGAACATTGTAGACAACTCTTACTTTATCATTTCTATGGGGGCAATCTCTATACCTATGGTTTTATTTACAACCCCAACACTCCATAGGTGTTTGTATTGGAATTTGTCCACTCATTTCATCCTTTCTAGGTTCTCTAAAAGATGGTTGTCCTTGAGGAATGTTTATGAAAATGGGTGTCTTAGTTCCCTTCTTCCTTTGATCCATCTTTAATTTCTTCTTGTCTACCCAAGCCTTTTGGAAGGTAGGATTTTCTTTTTGTTGGTCATATAAACATTTTTCCCTCCTTATCATTTCTTCCGTAGTTTTTGGGTCATCATATTGAATCTTGTCACCAATGGAAGGTGGAAATCCACTTAGATGTCTTTGAATCTTCACAGTCTCATCCTTGATGAATGAAACATACTTCAACAATTCCATAAACCTTCGTTCATACTCATCAATGGTCATGCTACCTAGCTTGAGTTCAAAGAACTCTTTCATCTTTTTTTCATAATATATTTTAGTCAAGTATTTCTTCTTGAAATACCTCTTTAATTATTTCCAAGTGATATCTTTCTCTCTAATGTGTTTCACTTTCACAAGATGATCCCACCACATGGATTCCTTTCCCTTCAGTTGATACATTGAAATTCTTCCTCTTGCATGAGAGGAATAATTCTGCAGTTGGAAATATTTCCTCATGCCAAGAAACCATGTCTCGAATTAATCTTGTTCATTTCACCCTTCATTTCATCCACTCCATATATCCTGTTCTTTCTGGTAGGAGATGGGCTTGAACTACTATGTGCCCTTCTCTTGGAGTGACTTTAGGAGTGATGATGGTGTCTACCAACACTCCTTGATCTTCTCCCCTCATAATTTTGGTGACTCCCTATTCTGCTCGAGTCACTCTCCTTATCCAACTTATTTTCTATTCTCTCCAAACTCTTTAACAACTTTACGTTGAATTCACCTTGATTTTCTTGAGATTTCTGCTATCTGCTCGACGAGTTTGGGAATCTTTCTGCAATTTTTTAGTGATCTTCCTTAGATATCCTTCCTTATCTATCTCTTTTCCATGCCCATTGGAGTTTGATCCTTCAACTCCCAAGTGGACGTCCATTCCTTCTCTTTCATTTTATGAACTGGAAGCATTATGTGTCTCTTCAATTTATTTTCACTTCGTGGCAATCCTAATCGGTTCTAGCACTTGTCAAACTTTTGCAATCACAACGTGCAGACAACCATAATGTTTCAAGCCATCTCTCCTTAACAAATTCCACACATTCAAAACCAATCTGATTTAAGAAAACGTTTTGATTTCATGAATCTTACGAGCTCTGCTCGGATCTATAACTTTCAGGTGATATCCCCCTCTTTCTTAGTCCCCAACCAATACAATCACAGGCCATGACCAAATGCTAAACTTCTAGGTGCTACTTGGGCTTTCGTTCTTCAAAGATTTCGAAGCACACACAACTATCTCTTGGAGTTACGATTACCAAACTCGCAAATTCAAGTGGATCAAGTGTCCACATTTACCCACCATCCAACGACTAAAATCCACTGTGGTATTTCTGTCTTCAAATTTTTCAGGACTTCAAGACTTTAGATATCGAGGCTTTCGGACTTCGTACCTTGGCACCTCGGACCTCGGTAGTTCCCACACTTGTTTCTTCCCAATCTTTCAACATCCAAAATTATGATCTACTTTTACCTTCGGGAACACATAGTACATATTTCACCAACTAAGGAGGTGGCATGTGGCAGATCTAGGAAGTTCCACGTCACCTTCAATGATGTCATCGGGTCCCACCTTGCATGCTTCTCATTTTGGAGTTTTGTGCATCGGAAGTTCGTGCATCCACACATCTCTCTTTTCCCGATAGTAGAATCCTCGAAAGGTTTCCAGGATAAATCTGCCACACCTTCTCCAGATCTGATGGTCTTGAGGGATCTCCTTTCCTCCCAAAAAGATCCTACAGATCCAACACTTTTGGTGTTGAGCTCTCTTTCTTCCTTTGGCCATATACCACACCGGCTGCGGTTTTACTATATTGCTACACTTCCTGAGCTTTGTAACATGACCAAGAAACCCCTTGCCACTCAGGAGCATTTTAGGGTCCAAAAAATTTGTTCTTCCTCACACAAATTCCACCTGAAACCTTGGGTCTAATGACCACTTATCCAACCCATCCAGGCTTAGTCTTGAAACCTTGGGTCATAACTCGAATTTTTTCTACTTCAACAACAATTATTTTCAAAACTCTTTCTTCAAATTCCACTAGCATGTCCCATTTAGGCTCAGTGTTGTAACCATGGCTCTGATACCATATTGTAACATTCACAACCACCAACAGGCCGGGCAATGCTACCAAACACAACCTTAACTTAGGCTTTTCATCTCTGATATCGAAATTTAACATCCCCATCCATCAACCCACTTGTCATGCAACGCTATTATACAAAACATTCTCATACTTATATAT
This sequence comes from Picea sitchensis, assembly GCA_010110895.2. Lineage (NCBI taxonomy): Eukaryota > Viridiplantae > Streptophyta > Pinopsida > Pinales > Pinaceae > Picea > Picea sitchensis. The sequence continues at coordinate 73,641 of SNQJ01S0056139.1, forward strand.
ATAACATGTATATTAAATCTAATTAACATGTTGTTCTAAACAATACAGAGTAAGCACATGATTATTGATAATATACATCATCAAGGAGATTAAGAATAATTCATATGCGCAACATAATACATGATAACATATAAGCATCACAGGCATGTAAAACATAATATTAAGAACAAATTGATACTTATCTTTGAAACTGTAGTAATTCCACCAACTGCGTGAAGACCTTCCACGAACCTCCTAGCCTTAGACCACGCTTCTCATCACTCTCAGCAGTAGGTCACCCCTGAGCTAGGACTAAGCTCCACTGGGCAGGGAATCCTAGGCTAGGCAAGGTCAACAGAAGACACGCAATTACAAAAGTAGGATTCTCTCCCAGTAGTCACTTACGCCCACTGCTCATAGACCCTCATTCCCCACATGCCTGTCCCACCCTAGGAGTATACACCTTCATTGTCACTCGGATAGTCCTTCGGCTACTAAACCTCCCTTTCCTTGGTCTTCAACAACATACTGGACCTGAAGTCTCCGAGCTCGATGGCAGCTACATGACCCCTTCCAAAGGTTCTCACTTCCTCTGCACACTCTCTCACCTAGAGAGAGTCTCTCACAGGCCTGGACACCTATTATTTTCACCAATTCCATCATAGTGAGGACACAAAAACAAGGCTCAACAATGCACATTCAATGGAAACAACCTCACATGGTCAGGAACTGTGCGGCGACAATAGTCCACTAGGATAGCACAACATGACTCAGGGAATTTTGGGTTTCTCAACTAGGCAACAGAGGATGGATTCACGATTCTAGTTTTGGAGATGTGTGAGGGTGTACAGAGGTCCCATGCAGATACTTAACGGTTCAAGTAAGAATACCCTCAAAACAACACTGAAACAAAGGTCGATCATGGACACTCGCGAGTTCAGACGGAGGATGGAGAATGGGAGGTCGAACCTAGACTCGATGTGTTAAGGTCCTAACCCACACATAGGTAGATCAATGTATCCGGATGTAATAAAGGTCAATATTAATAATACCTTTCAATAAAATAGAATAAGACGGATGTAAGAAGACCTAATAGAAGCTTCTGCTTCTAGAAGGATCTTCCTCTAGATACTTCTTTTTAGTATAAATAGGAGTCAAGGGTATGAGAACCCTAGCTTGGATATTATTGTAATAGAGCGCTGCTCAACTGGAGTTTGCCCCCTCGAAGAGGCCTGTGAACATTGCTATCTGATTCAAAGTGCTATTTCTGTTGCTATTTCGTATATCATTTCTGTGTATTGTGAAGATTATGATGGATATTTTACTGTTATTCTGTCATTTCTAGCATTTCATTTTTGTTCTGCATATTTTATATATCTGGTATCTTGCAAGTTGTATCAGAGCACTTTCCTTGGCAGAAATTGTAGGTATTTTGTTTTTCAGGGTAGAGACGTATTCTGGCGTCTTTAAGCCACAGAGATATGTCGTTACGCGCATAAACCCGCGGTTGAGGGATTCATACATGCAAGAAATACAAGTGGTTCTTAAGCGCATGTTTGTTGGCCACCCTTGTAACCCTTGTTGGTACCCCTTTGAGTGCTAGCACATCAGAGAACACCTGTGTACGGACCAGCTTAGATTTCCTGAAGCCCTCTGTAGACAAACCTATCGGCCGCTGGACTTCTATAGTGTCACC